>ONZH01026277.1:0-138669 GCA_900303285.1 Rhinella marina | reverse complement strand
TCTTGGGCCTCCACATAATTTTAAGAGGTCTCACCTCTTGGGCCTCCACAAAATGTTTAAGAGGTCTCACCTCTTGGGCCTCCACATAATTTTTAAGGTCTCACCTCTTGGCTCACATAATTTTAAGAGGTCTCACTTGGGCTCCACATAATTTTTAAGAGGTCTCACCTCTTGGGCCTCCACAAATGTTTAAGAGGTCTCACCTCTTGGGCCTCCACATAATTTTAAGAGGTCTCACCTCTTGGGCCTCCACATAAATTTTTAAGAGGTCTCACTCTTGGGCCTGCCACAAATGTTTAAGAGGTCTCACCTCTTGGGCTCCACATAATTTTTAAGAGGTCTCACCTCTTGGGCCTCCACAAAATGTTTTAAGAGGTCTCACCTCTTGGGTTCCACATAATTTTTAAGAGGTCTCACCTCTTGGGCCTCCACATAATTTTAAGAGGTCTCACTCTTGGGCCTCCACAAAATGTTTAAGAGGTCTCACCTCTTGGGCCTCCACATAATTTTTAATTTTAAGAGGTCTCACCTCTTGGGCCTCCACATAATTTTAAAGAGGTCTCACCTCTTGGGCCTCTTGGGCCTCCACATAATTTTTAAGAGGTCTCACCTCTTGGGCCTCCACAAAATCTTTAAGAGGTCTCACTCTTGGGCCTCCACATAATTTTTAAGAGGTCTCACCTCTTGGGCCTCACATTTTAAGAGGTCTAACCTTGGGCCTCCACAAAATGTTTAAGAGGTCTTCCACCTCTTGGGCCTCCACATAACTTTAAGAGGTCTCACTCTTTGGGCTCCACATAATTTTTAAGAGGTCTCACCTCTTGGGCCTCACAAAATTTTAAGAGGTCCACTCTTGGGCCTCCCATCAAAATGGCCTCCACAAATTTTAAGAGGTCTCACCTCTTGGGCCTCCACAAAATCTTTAAGAGGTCTCACCTCTTGGGCCTCACAAAATCTTTAAAAGGGTCTCACCTCTTGGGCTCACAAATCTTTAAGAGGTCTCACTCTTGGGCCTCCACAATCTTAAGAGGTCTCACCTCTTGGGCCTCCACATAAATCTTTAAGAGGTCTCACCTCTTGGCCCTCCACAAATCTTTAAGAGGTCTCACCTCTTGGGCCTCCACAAAATCTTTAAGAGTCTCACCTCTTGGCCTCCACAAAATCTTTAAGAGGTCTCACCTCTTGGGCCTCCACATAATTTTTAAGAGGTCTCACCTCTTGGGCCTCCACAAAATGTTTAAGAGGTCTCACCTCTTGGGCCTCCACATAATTTTTTAAGAGTCTCACCTCTTGGCCTCCACAAATCTTTAAGAGGTCTCACCTCTTGGGCCTCCACAAAATCTTTAAGAGGTCTCACCTCTAGGGCCTGCACAAAATCTTTAAGAGGTCTCACCTCTTGGGCCTCCACAAAAATCTTAAGAGTCTCACCTCTTGGGCCTCCACAAAATCTTTAAGAGGTCTCACCTCTTGGCCTCCACAAATCTTTAAGAGTCTCACCTCTTGGGCCTCCACAAAAATCTTTAAGAGGTCTCACCTCTTGGGCCTCCACAAAATCTTTAAGAGGTCTCACCTCTTGGGCCTCCACATAATTTTAAAGAGGTCTCACCTCTTGGGCCTCCACAAAATCTTTAAGAGCTCCCACCTATTGGGCCTCCACAAAATCTTTAAGAGGTCTCACCTCTTGGGCCTCCACAAAATCTTTTAGGTCTCACTTCTTGGGCCTCCACATAATTTTAAAGAGGTCTCACCTCTGGGCCTCCACAAAATCTTTAGAGGTCTCACCTCTTGGGCCTCCACAAAATCTTAAGAGGTCTCACCTCTTGGGCCTCCACAAATCTTTAAGAGGTCTCACCTCTTGGGCCTCCATAAAATCTTTAAGAGGTCTCACCTCTTGGGCCTCCACATAATTTTAAAGAGGTCTCACCTCTTGGGCCTCCACAAATCTTTAAGAGGTCTCACCTCTTGGGCCTCCACAAAATCTTTAAGAGGTCTCACCTCTTGGGCCTCCACAAAATCTTTAAGAGGTCTCACCTCTTGGGCCTCCACAAATCTTTAAGAGGTCTCACCTCTTGGGCCCCACAAAATCTTTTAGGTCTCACTTCTTGGGCCTCCACATAATTTTAAAGAGGTCTCACCTCTTGGGCCTCCACAAAATCTTTAGAGGTCTCACCTCTTGGGGCTCCACAAATCTTTAAGAGGTCTCACCTCTTGGCCTCCACAATCTTTGAGGTCTCACCTCTTGGGCCTCCACAATTAAGTCTCACCCTCTTGGGCCTCCACAAATCTTTAAGAGGTCTCACCTCTTGGGCCTCCACAAAATCTTTAAGAGGTCTCACCTCTTGGGCCTCCACAAAATCTTTAACAGGTCTCACCTCTTGGGCCTCCACAAAATTTTCCATGAGCCTCTGGCCAGCCCACGGCCTCTTCCTGCCTTTTGCGGTCCTACGCATCCCTCCACATCCCCACTGCTTTACCTGCTAGACATGACACTGGGCCAGGTCGGGTCACTGATATCTCTAGCGCCAACAATTTGGGCATTTTAAGGCTTCTGCATGTGTTTGAGTTGTTTTTACATTTTAAAGAAGACATGTCTGACCACATTTCACACACACACACAATGACAATTAGGGGTGGGGTCTATTTGCTTTCCCCCTTGCCTATGCCATCTGTGGTTGTCATAGGCAACGTGATTTTAAGGGGTGCAGAATTTCATCTTCTTTTTTGTCTAGTTTGGCTTGGGGTCCATGGCAATGTAGAGGAAAGAAGGTTTCCTTGTATGGTCTCACTTTACAGAGAGATTAGATTGTCTTTGGAGTGTATTGTTGAGAGGCTGTGATAGTGGCGTAATAGTGCGACTTGGGCGCGTTATATGCACCCAGACATGCTTCCCCTGCTGTCCCAGTTGCATTCCAGCAGTGTTGGCATCCTTTTCTGAGGTTCCAGGGTGGACTTGGTGACCTCCAAGTGGTCGATTTGAGATTTCCAAGTGGCGAGCATTTTTTTCCCATAGACTTTAATGGGATTCGATATTCGGTCGAATAGTCGAATTTCGCGGTCTATTCGAATCGAATTTCGAACTTTCGAATATTTCACTACTCGCTCATCTCTACTCATCACCTTTCCCGCCCTTTTTCACATATCTCCTTCCCATCTTTGTTCTGCATTCTTTTCTTCTTTTTTTCCTGTCAGACACCTTATTTTCTCTATCTTTGTTGCTGGCTTGTTCGAGACCTTCTTTTTCCCTCTACCTTCCTTTCTTTCTTTTTTCACTCTGTTCTCTCTGTTACTGTTCTCTCCTTCCAATCATTCAAACTGCCTTTTCTTCTTTATAACTGCTCTATTCTGGCCCTTAACAGTATCCTGGTTACTGCTTTATTTCTCTTCACATTGTTCTCCATTTCCATTTGAGCCTGGATGGGTGCACCAGCCCTCCCTATGTCACCATCCCTTCCGCCTGATTATACCAACCTATACCTTCACCTACATCACCACTCTATCTTCTGCAGGTGATGTAGGAGTTATAAAAATATTCTACAGTTTTCAAACCAGCACCCAGATATGAATACTTTTATAACTGCATCTATTAAAAATATTATTGAATAACCACTGAGTTATTCAATAAAATATTTCTATATAACACCATCTGCTCTGTGTTCTCTTTCTTATTTTCTTGTCTGGCTCACTGAGAAAGCGCACATGCTCAGTTTCATCCTTCAACTGCCTCCTCCTAGGCAGAGAGCTCCAGTAAAAAAGACACAAGTCCTGAGCTGCAGAAGAAAAGACACTCCCCTGAGCTGCCAGCTTGATATAAATCTAGCAGAGCAATGAATGGAGAGATCTCTGGATCCATGTGAGGTAAAGGGCTGGTTCTAACTTTGTTAGAAATAAATTGTCATTAGTGTTGAGCGAGCACCTCTGTGCTCGTATGCTCGGGTGCTCTGGTCGAGCACTAGGGATTGCTTGAGTGCTCGGTCGAGCACCCGAGCATAATGTTAGTCAATGGGACTAAACCAGGCACCCCCCGCTCGGAAGAGGGGAGGGTGTCTGGTTAATAGAAAAAGGTCAGAATCGCAACTTCTCCTCTTTTACTCCTTTCCCTCGTAAAAGTATGCTAATTAACTAAATTTGTACGCATTAGTGCACAATGCGTACGCGTTAGCATACAAACACAAATTGAGTCATACAGTCAATTCAGTTGTATCTGATGAGAATCAAATTTTAAGAACTTATCTTATATCTACTGAGTTTCATACCTGCACAGTATTGGGGGCAGAAGTAACAATGTTCTGGGAACAGCAATGTGATTGCAATGCTTTACTAGGGGTTAATCATTAGACCTCAATGATCACAATATGTTGTTCCTCTCTAGAAATATCTCACTAATTCAAATCATTAGTATTTTTTTTATAAAATGCTAATCTGCCAGATCTGCCACTATTGGAGTTCTTAGTATAAAAAAAAAATCAGCAAGCACCGTATGTTGACATTTCCTATTGATTGGCCCTGCATTTAGATAGTATGCAGGAACAGTTGGTCTAAGTGAACAATAAGAGTACTACACATGTTTGACAAATTTTACTTATATATTTCCCAAATTATAATTTACATTCTTGTCAAGTCCTTTAATAAGCTCTGCTTCTTTCTGAAAGTGAAATGCAAATCAGATGATACACAAAAGCTTTCCCATGAGGCTGCAGCTGATGAGAAAACAGACTGCAGATGTCACTCTGTACACAATCGTCTGTAAACCCAGTGTATCCACCTCTCTTCCTGCGTGTTCTACATCAGACACTTCTGATTATAGTCTAAATCACCCAGAGATAAAGATGATGTGCTGGTAATCCAGGTCCATAAAACAGTAGCAAGGAAACTGTGTTAATCCATTCAAATAATCCTCTTTGAAATTCAGTTCAACTTTCAGATCTTTTGTTTGGTTACAATCATAAGGTTCATACAATCGCTGTATAGCTCAAAACAACAGAATCTACTCTCCATGGGAAAATATATCATTTGGACTGAAACTCCACTTCATCATGCTTCATTAAAACACTTTTTTTATTTTGTCAAATAAGACTTCTTTTTTAGACTGATTTGTCACTACAAAGACAAGCTGATCATTATGATGCTGAAAACTGAGATGATGAGGCAGCATATCAAACAAAAAACTTGTTTTCTTCTAACAAGAGGATAGCAAAGTGAATTTTGTGATACTTTAAGACATGTTCAATGTCTCATAAGAATCAGACAGAACTTTCACAAACCTCTACCATCTAATGTTTGCTCTCCTTAGATCTCTTTCATGATAAGACTCTTCAGAGGACTAACATTCAGAAGCTTATTACTTATTAATATGGATATACAAGAGAACTCTTGAAGCAAACATTTCTACCAATGTGCAGTAAATCAGCAACTTTGAAGACAAACCATAAATGAAAAGACTGCACTAAAGTACATGATGTAAAAAGTTCCAAAAAGGTAATTGGTGGTAGTCATGTGAATATCTACCAAATGGCTTAGAGAACCATGATAGATTTATACAATTTGGATAAAGACTGAAAAAGTAAAAAGACACAATTAGTTTGAAATTATATACTGTTTTCCAATTTAGTTGCATCACTTATGGTTTCCAAAATCTCTGCTTGTCATCTGTTGTGATCATGTGATGATGCAAAGGTGATTGGCTCATTATATGGTAGAGCTCTGCTAATTGTACTGTTACTGTAAGAAACCAAATGATTGCTGTCCTTCAAATTACATGAAAGATTTGTATCCATTGGGAGTAGAGATGAGCGAATCTATTCGCAGCTTCGTAGATTCGTTACGAATCTTCGTTATTTCCTACTCTGAAGCGAATCTGGATCCTTTCAGATTCGCTCCATACGAATCTTAAATGTTCTTAAATCTTTGTAAGCTACGTACGCATCTGATAATTTAGATTGCCACCCATATTTACTGGAAGTCAATAAGTAGCATCCTACTCCCATAAAACTAAGAGCTGGAAATTAAAGTGCCCATAGATATATCCTTTGCACAAAGGCCTTTTGTCATCAATAAAATTGTGCTTCTTCAATAGAACATTACCCTCTAAGGCTACTTACACACTCGCGTTAAGCTTGACCAGCAGGCTGTTCCGGTAGGAAAACAGCCTGTCGGGTCCGTACTAACGTTTGCACACATGTGCTGCTGGAAGTCCGCCCGACCCAATTAACTATAATTGGGACTAGCCAGAGATCCGGTCACAGCACGGCAAACATGCCGAGAGGCAGTCGGACAAAAACATCAGTTTTTTTCCCATTATAGTGAATGGGGCCAGGGCGGACATCTGGCAGCAAATATGTGCAAACAATAGTACGGATCCGAACTACTGAACAAGCTTAACATTAGTGTGAAAGTAGCCTTAAGCTCAATGTGATTCCTTTTTGTCAAAGGGCAAGGGCTAGTTTAGAAATTTTCTGATATCATGTCCAAGGTCTGAATACTTATGGGCTATCCACAGGATGACCAAGCTGCAATATCCCACACCCCCATAACACAGTGTATACTGTGCAGGTAGATTGACTGATGTAAACATTGGACAGATTGCAGAGATCACACAAGCCCCTTCAAATAGCCGATCATTGGGGGTGCCAAGGTTTGGACCCCACAGATCTGATATTAATATCCTATCTTGAGTATAGGCTTTCAATATTTTGAACCCAGAAAGCCCCATGAAAGATTATATGTAGAGATGAGCGAACGTGCTCGAAACGAGCACTGTACCGCTCGGCTCCCCTGCGCTCGCATAGGCGGAAGGAAGCGGCTGCCTGCGCCCATGCGAGTGCAGGAGAGCCGGCGGTACAGTGCTCGTTTCGAGCTTGTTCGCTCATCTCTAATTATATGTACTATAGTTTGCAGAACATAAGAAATCATGGTGTCCTATTGATGGCATAGTCTAGCATTATTACACTTATTGGAGATACGCATGCAATATATATGACAACATACTAAATGTCACATATGTGTAGGAAGTACAGATGCATATTTCTTTATTTTTTTAGTGATATTATATATATATATATATATATATATATATATATATATATATATATACCTTTTATGCAAAGAAAAACTCCAGTGAGAATGAGAGTGGGGGGGGGGGGGGTTGAGCTCTGTACTCCAGAATTCTGGCTTTAAACCATCACAAAATGTGCAGATTTTTGTATTTTTACTCCAGGTCTGAAAAAGTGGTGGAGAAGTGGGTGCAGTTACCTCTGATTTTGCTTTAAAAAAAAAAAATCACTAAAAAGTTGCAAATTCACTTCACTAAGGGGGTAGCATAAAAACTGGAATACCTTTTCTAGACAAAAATGTTAGGTTTAAAGATGTGCCAAATTTGACATACGTACAACATGTGATACATTTGGCACAATGTACTCTAATCTAGACAAGTAAAACTGACCAATATTCTCATGATAAATACTCCTCGTGAAGCAGAATTAAATAGGTATTCTAGTTTTAATGAACAAAACTATTTTACATATAATGAAAAATTATAGCAGTTTCTAATATAATTTTTGTATTCTACAGTATTTAAATGATTTTCAATAAGGTATTTAATAGGAACCTTCATTGCATACTTCCATGAGATAAAAATGTGCCCTACTCATGTTCGTCAGAAAAATTCATGCATAATACAGTTACCAGAGCTTTTTCTCGACTGATGACATCCCCTGGAAGTAAGCAATAAAGATTTCCATTGAATAAATGCAAGCTGAGATCTTAAAACAGCAAGAAATTGATATGGAAACTGTATTGAAAAATTGCATAACTTTGATTGTACTTTCATGGCTTGCCTTGGTATAAATATTGCTTTTGTAGAAGATGCAAGTGCTTCAAGTAAAACCTGTTTATGACGTTAACATGTGGAAAGGACTAAAGGTAAATAGAACTTGTATTAAATCAAATGCTATTATATCTTCTCAAACGTACATTTCTTCTGTTTTTAACCCCTTCCCGCCCGATGATTCCGTCATGGGCGGGGGACGCTTGCCGCCCCATGATGGGATAAGCCGTCATAGACTGTAACGGTCACAGTTCTATGACATACCTGTCATAGACAGCCGAGCGTCACAGGAAGCTGACAATGGGACCAATCAGTGGTCCCCACGTCAGCGATTGCTGTGATTGGTCTGTCAAATATGACCCCAGTACCCCAGTTTTCCCATCCCATCCCCCCGTTTTTTTTTTAGAAATATATATATATATATATATATATATATATATATATATATATATATATATATATAAAATTTAAAAAAGTTAATTAAAAAAATGGTACAGGGGATTAGTTTAGAATCTTAGTTAGGCTTAGGGTGTTAGGGGGGCAATTAGTATTAGTTAAATAGTTAGATAGGGCTAGCATTAGGGACCGTTGTCTCTGAAATCCAAACGGCGCTCTTTCCTTGCCAAGCCCTCCTGTGCGTCTGTACAGCATTTTACATCCACATATAGGGTATTCCCGTACTCAGGAGAAATTGCTTAACAAATATTGTAGGACTTTTTCTTCTTATATCCCTTGTGAAAATGAAGAACTTGGGGATACAACAACATATAAGTGTAAAAAATCAGATTATTCATTTTTACAGGCTATTTATGGGTTATTCCTGTGAACCAACTATAGGGTTAATAAACTTAAAAAATCTTGTTCTGAGTACTTTCGGGGGTGAAGTTTTTTAAAAGGAGTGATTTATGGGGTTTTATAACATTCAGGCCCCATAAATCCATGTCAAAACTGGGCTGGGCCCTCAAAAAAACAGATTTTGAAATTTTGGTCAAAATTTAGAAAATTGCTACTAAACTTTGAAGCCCTGTAATGCATTGAAAACATAAAAGTACAGATTTTTTTTCTCTACATAAAGAAGACATATTGCTAATATGAATATATATCTAATTTATGTGGTATCACTATCTTCCTTAGAAGCAGAGATTTTCAAACTTAGAAAAATGCTATTTTTTCCAGTTTTTTATGAAATTATGAAATTTCCAACAAGGAAACACTGCAAATATCAACCCAAAGCTATTACTAAAATAAAGTAGAATATGTCACGAAAAAACAATCTTGGAATCAGTCGAATCGGTGAAAGAATCCCAAAGTTATGAATTAATAAAGTGACACATGGCAGATTTAAAAAATGTGGCTTCGGCATTAAGTGTAAAAGTAGCTTCGTCCTTAAGGGGTTAAACATGATTACTATTCATTTTTTATTTTGAAAATCCTTTCTTGGGATCAATAATTTTGGGGAGCAGTGGTGTACCTTCAATGGAGGAAGACCACCTGAGTGCTATGGAGTCCAGGGGAAGGGTGGCAGGTACTGAAATCACTCTTTATTTTCACAATGTAAAACACTGCATTTGAATGTATTGGCTTCCCCTAGTGATGGATGCAGACAGCCACCTTTGTAATAGAAGGGAAATAGGATAATTATCAGTGTGTTTGTGCTAATTATCTGGTGTAAATACATTGACAAACATGATGTTCAGAATGAGAACTTTTTCTGATACAGAAGTCAGATAAAATGAGTGAGGCCAGGTCTGACGTTTTATATTACAATGTTTTAATTAAATCTAAAAAGCAAGTATACTCTGGGGTGTTGCGGTTTGCATTCTGCATTCCATGGGAGTGATTGATACATGCATACTAAGAACTGGGTGGGACAAGGAAGCCCATACTAAGTTTTACTATAGGGCCCTATGAGATCTGTGTACTCTCCTATTGGACAGACTCCATGTGCACACTGTGCGTACCGTCTCCTCAAACGGCTAATAAGCAGGAGTGCAGTGTGTGGGACCAGAGCAGATCTGATATTGATTCTGAGGATAGGTCATCAATAGAAAAAGTCCAGCTCCTTTAACTATAGTATGAATGAAAGAAAAATATGTGATGGTGTTGCTATACTTATTATAAAGTTAGAAGACGATACATGGAGAGATAATATGTAGCCAGACTAATTTCTCCACATCCCTTGGAAATCATGACTAATTGATGCGCCTGGATTGATCTATACCACTCCTGAATTAGACACTTGCAGTTTTGCAGAGTTGTTAGCATCCTATTATCCATACTAAATAAAATGGTGCCAATATTCTTTTATTTAATCGACCAATGCTCCTATTGTGACTTGGCAACCTAAGGGCGGGCAAACCATGTCAGCTGCCAGTTTATGCTCAACATCTGCTAATTATTTTCAAATTAATTTACTCTTGCTGACTCATTTCATAAATCTCTTGTGATATCCTGGAAAAAAGAAGTGGCCTATTATCTAGCTATTTAGCAGCTTATTTAAATGTGTTCTTGCTTCTTCCCACTGAGGTTAACTTTTTAACTGGTGCAGGTGTAAGAGAATGCTTGGTCTATATGCTATTACTTGCTTTGCAGTTTGGATGAACATCTAATTATTAAGAGTTGATTCCAAGTAGAAATCTTTTTGGGATATTTCACCCTCTGGTCTGACTATAATAATGGAGTTCCTGAATCAGGAAATGAGACAGGTTTTAACTTTTTGATATCGTCTATATAGTGAACCCTACCTGTGTGGCCATGTTTGTTTCCTTGTCTTGTCTCATTGTCACCAGGTGCTAAGCTAAATCTTAAAGGGAAGCTATTATTAGTTTCATGCTGCCCAAACTACAGACAGCATAACATTTTGATATGCTATATAGTTTTAAACATGATTGGGCCACAAGGTGAAGAGGCTATTGTGTGGCTTTTCCAATTTGAGGGACATTTTAAGTAGGGATGAGCGAACTTTTGAAAAGTTCGGTTCGGTTCGCTTTGGCGAACTTTAGTGAAGTTCGGATTCGTACGAACCAAACCTAAAACGAACCTTGCTATAATGTCTGAATAATTGCTGCTACAATAATGGGAGTCTGATAGGGTATAGTTTCGTTTACTTGCAGTTGCTATTACAATGAAAAAAGTGGAAAAAATCCAAGTGACTTCAACAACGGCGACGCAAAATATACGCATATTTGAGAATTTACACTAATGCGTACGCTAATGCGAATATTCCCGCACAAATAACGAACATACAGTGTAGCGTTGTTAAAGGTACGCTACTTAACTGAATATGTACGCATTAGCGTACACATACACTGCGTCTGCGAACATTCCTACTCAAGTAACGAACATACAGTCTAGCGTTGTCAAAGTTACGCTACTTAACTGAATATGTACGCGTTAGCGTACGCATACACTGCGTCTGCGAACATTCCTACTCAAGTAACGAACATACAGTCTAGCGTTGTCAAAGGTACGCCACTTAACTGAATATGTACGCATTAGCGTACGCATATACTGCATCTGCGAACATTCCTACTCAAGTAACGAACATACAGTCTAGCGTTGTCAAAGGTACGCTACTTAACTGAATATGTACGCATTAGCGTACATTCTCAATAAATATGCGTATATTTTGCTTCGCCGTTATTTTAACCAGATTCGTCACGAACTTTCTGAAAATTCGGTTCGATGACGAACCGAACTTTTGGGAAAGTTCGTAACGAATCTGGTTCGTTACGGTTCGGTTCGCTCATCCCTAATTTTAAGCTAAAAAAGTTTCTTAGACCCTGCTCCCCAGTATATCTGGAAGCCAACTCTGATACCATACTCACAGGTCTATTCAGAGGCCTGACCATGACACACCTCAAATTTAGATGTATAAAGTTGTTAATACTCCTAATACTAATAGTTAAAGGGGTTGGGACATGTCACACATTTATCACATATTGCTAGCATATATCATCAATGTAAAATAGGTGTGGGTTCTACCTCTGGAACATGCTCCTTTCCCCAGAACGTGGCCCCCAAGGTAAAAGAGAGCAAACTGTGCATGCACAGTGTGTTCTCTATTTATCGCTATGGGAGTGCATTTGGCTGCTTTCAAAAATGCCATAGTAATAAATGGTGGCCACCATGCAAATGTGGCCACAATTCCATTAACTGCTATGGGACTGCCAGAAATAACCAAACTCCCATAGCAGTGAATAGAGGGTAGCCCTGCATATGTGGCTTCTCGCCATTCAATTCGGGGCTCCCTTCTGGAAATAGGAAATGTGTCCAGAGTTGGGATCCACAACCATCTGACATTAATGGCATATCCTAGTCCAACCCCTTTAAGGATTTGTCTGGAAAATCTGAACAATAGTAATCTGGGTCAGGAAGATCCCAATAACAAGTATAGCAAGTATGTTGATTTTTAATTTTGTGTGCAAAAAATCTGCACAACTGCATAAAAAAACATGAAACCCCTTTGGTGGTTTTGGTGCTTTTTTGTTGCAGATTTTGGTGTTAACAACCCCACTGAAGTTAATGAGGAAAATTACTCTACATAAGGTGTGGATTTGCACAAACAATTGATATGTCGCTGATTTGAAAACCTGCACAGCAGGTCAATTTCCACATGGAAGAAAAAAGGTGGAGATGAATCAAAACTGGTGTAAAAACAAACTGGCTTAGTGGCCCATATCAACCAATCATATGCCTATGAGCAACTAAGCCAGTTTTCCTTTACACCACTTTAATAAATTTTCCACAAAATATACATGAGGTTTGTCTATGTACAACTCTGTGATTCTTCAAGAAAAAAAACAAGTGAAAAAGCCACTCATAGTTTGCAATGTGCATATGTACCTTGAATATGCAGGCTTATTTCCATTTACTGTTTATAGTCAGAGGTAGAATATATGCATAGATATTTGGTGAATATCATCATCCATTTCGACACCTCCATTTTATATAAATGCATAGTCCTTGAGGTTTGGAATACATTTGAAGTATAGCTCTATTTTTGCTACAGCGTGGACTTCACTGATCTGAATGTCTAAAACTGCTGGTATTCTTGTGCAAACTACAAGAAAGCTTCATAACTTTTTTCTCATCAGCTGGAAAAACTGAGCTGGCATGAAAAAGAAATCAGTAATCATTGTCCAATTGCAGCATTTTCCATTCCAGAACAATTGGTATCATGGCAAGTGATGATACCTGTGGAGGTGCATGAATAGCTCTGAAGTATAAAAGTATGAACAAAATTCTGTTTTTTAAGTTACATTAAATATTTAGGGCTCATGCACATGGCAGAACAGTGTGCATGGAGCATGTATGGCAGTGAACAGAGGCTACTTGGCCCCAAATCGATTCAGTACCAAGGAGCACAAGAAAATCCGGCTTTGTGGCGAATCAAATTTTCCCTGAAATTAGGATCGAATTCCAAATTGTGGAGTTCGATTCGCAGAACCTTAATTTTGAGAACTAATGGTTCAATTCTACCAAATAAACAATTTATTTAACAAAAAGTAGAGATTCTGGACAATGATTGGTACTTTTTTATATCTATATTAATTTTAAATGAACTTTATCCAATCTGATTATCACTAGAGTCAGTTAGATGCTTATCTTCTTTAGAGCAAATTGTATAAAGCATTTTTTCTGTTACTTCTTGTAATGTAGCAAGTGTGGACCCACTGTGTCAACCAAACAGATTTGGCTTGGGGCTACTTCTAAGGATATTGTCTTTGCAGTCCCCTGGTCTTCAATATTTAACCCTTACACAAGGATCAGGACTACAATGCGGGGAAACCACCAGGTTAATGCCTTCAGGAGAAGTCTTGGTTGACAGCTGACCCATAGGAGTCGAAAGATATTCATGCATAACACTGGCAACAGGCAGAAATCAGTACATGGGCAGATGAACAGAATCAGCACATCTTAGCAGGACCTAGAGAACTGGAACCTATGGCTAAGGCACCTTCCTACAGAGGATGATGCCCTGCTGAAGGTCAGGGTGCATATGCTGGCCCTTTACCAGCTAGATGAAGCATATGCATATGCTTTACAGGCACCAAGAGGCAGTGCTGGCAGGGAGCAGGCCACAGTAGCTACTCTGGCAGTCATGCCTTCTGGGAAGGAGAAGCAGGAGACTGGTAGGTACAAGCCACCAGCATACAGGAGCAGAGGTACCAGTGAACAGAGAGGTTACTGTGCCTGCCAGGGTGAAAGGAGTAGTGGTGGGCATGAGGTGACACCATAACAGTTTCACTTCCAGTTAAGCTATGTTACTATGTGACGATTATATCCATCACTTAGATGATGATGGCAAATATTGGATTTTTTTTTTCATTTCTCGGAAGGATAAAAATAAACTGCCAGTTTTACGCATAAAATTCTTACTAATCTTCATGCCAAACCACTAGAAGAGATACATGTGAGTAAGATTTTATGATCAGGATTTGGTTGCAAAGGTTTACAACCCATATAATACTTTAATAGTAGAGATGAGCAAATCTATTCGCCGCTTCGTAGGTTTGTATCGAATCTTGGAAATTTTCTTCTCTGAAGCAAATCCAAATTTGTCGGATTTGCTTCATATTATTCGTAAACGTACGCAAAAAATTGACTGCTAACTATACGTAAGATACGTATGAAACGTAAGTAAATTTACGCATTCTGCGTATGGTGTCAAAATGATGTTCCGCCCCCGCAAGAGCGAGAAAGTGTAGATACACTCCACTCAGAACTGGAAAAAAACAATAGTACGCTAAGGATTCGTAAGCACTTTTGTATGCTCATGTATACGTGTTCACATAAGTTGCGTACCTTTAACAAGTGTACGTTCGTTATTAGTGTCCAAATGTTCACAAAACACCACATAATAATGTATAATTTGTACGCAGCTTCGTCGAATAGATTTGTATTAGTTCGAATCTTGTGAAAACTTCTATGAATATTCGGCGAAGCAAATTTTGGATGATTCGCTCATCTCTATTTAATAGCGAATCAGTTTCTATTCACCACCCAAACCACCTTGACCTTGCAAAATATGTTAATCTATATTTCATTGAAAATCCTATTACTAGTGTATATCATGTCACTATGCATACAATTTCCGAGAAAACGCATAAAAGGTAGATTTTAACAGCTTGACCTCGGCACTTTAGGGTAGTTTGTTATTAAAGTAATAGCCATTTTGGTGTCAAAGTATTGAAGCTATTGAAGTCACCTTTGTTACCATCTAGTCGTAGCTCAATACTCTCTAAGAAACAACTAACTCTGACACCCAAAGTTTTGACATAACCTGAATATACCTCTGTTTGAGTCAGTCTTGTGCCATTTGCAGTTAGCAATTTTTTTTCGCTCCATGTAATAGCATTTCGTGTCACAGCCAGTTTAAAAAAAGGAGACAAAGAAAGCATCTGACATGATGTGCCAAAGAGGAATCTGAGGGCTTTGAGTGTGATATTTATTTCATTTTAAAGCAACCATATAACTCTAATGTATAATGGAATAGTTCCTGAAAGCAAATACAACCTGGTAGAAATTGACATATTTTCCAGAGCAAAACTGGAATGATTTAACATAATCAAATAATTTTAATGTGAAGTCGATTAAAAGAGACAGATTTAGACTTTCTCAGTATCACAGTGGACAAAATTAGAATTCTCACCGCTTCCTGTAAAATGAGCATCTCAGTCCCTGTCCAGCAATTTCAGAAGATTATGATTATTTCAATGAAAGACTTTAACTGTCAAGATAGACATTACTAAAAATGGACCACGTGTGGGTGCATAGTTCGGGTCTAAAGGAATATGTACTGGAAAATACATGAACTTGGCCTATTATACATGGTCTATTATGCACAAAAGTGTGTGATTAATTATATTTCGGGATAAATTAATCAATTTATCATGGTGTTAATAGGACTAAAGTATTACTTAAGGCCATTCACACTAACCAATGATCAGCCAAACAACCATTTCATAGAATGGTTGTTGACAATTATTGCCCATTGTAAGCTGGGCAGCAAGCACTCGCTTATCATCTGATACTGCATACTGGCTCTCATTATGGTCAGAAAATCTGTATACGGGCAATTTTACGTAAACATATTCAGTGCGGGAAATATGCTCTGTGTGACAGCAGAATTTTCTAGACTGAACGCTGCTCCAGTAAACATGAAGTCACAGCCTTATAATGATTTCTAATACTGTGTGTTCCTGCCCGGCCTCAGCTGTAGAGAACTGTACTCACATAATACCGTACCATCAGTACAATTCAGTACAGATGCAGTCAGGCAGAGCCACGCAGCATTATAAAGCATTACATCACTGTGAGTTTGTGTCACAGGAGCAGGATTCAGTCTGAAAAATACTGCTGTCACACAGAGGGTATTTCCGGCACTGTGATTAGGTGTTTTTAATGGCTTTGATGTTTTTTGTCATTTTTACTATAGGCTCTATATGAGTTGAAAAACCACAGAAAAAATGCATGTTTAAGGTGTTATATTGTATTAACAAAATTACTTAAATTACCACAAAAATGTTGAAAAACAGCCTGTAGAAATGCAAAAATAAAAGTGTAATAGAAACTTAATAACTAGTGTTGAGCGAGCATGCTCGGCCGAACTCGCTATGCTCGGGTCCGCTCGGTGTTCGGCCAAACACCGAGTGTACTCGAGCGCAGTGCTCGAGTCCCCTCCCCGTACCAAGACGGATCCGTCATGACTCCAATGCAAGTCAATGGGGATGGATCTGTTTGGAGTGACACAATGGTAAATGGATTCGTCCTCCATTGACTTTCAATGGAGTTCATGACAGATCCGTCACCTATCACGTTTTTTTTTTTCATTGAAGAAGTCAAGGTGTCATTTTTTTCATTCACCAGCAGAGGGCGCAATGTAAGGAAGAGGCTCCGCTGCTGAGAAGAAGAAGCCTGAGGAGGAGGAGGTAAGTGGTTTGTGTTTGTTTGTTTGTTTGTTTTCTATTTTTCAAGATCGTGAATGCTGAGGAATACTTCGGATTCGTTGGATTACCTCGGACCAGCTTTTATATTTTTTAAATAAAATGGTCAAACAGGGGACTGGGGGAGTATTTATTTCAATAAAATATTTTATAAGTGTGTGTGTGTGTTTTTTTTTAATAACATTGCAGTTTTAGTAATCACGGCTATCTACAGACGGCCCTGATTACTAATACTGGGCTTAGTGCTTGCCGGTATGGCCAGCACTAACCCCAACATCTATTACCTCGGCACCCACCGCCACCAGGGGTGTCGGGAAGAGACGGGTGCCCGCTCAGTTTAGATGGTCCGATTCTGGGGCAGCGGCAGGCTGTTACTGTTAGGCTGGGAAGGGCCAATAACCATGTCACTTCCCACCCTGATAGTGCCAGGCTGCTGCTGCTGGTTGCATCTGGCTGGAGAAGGAAAAAAGGGGGGGACCCCACGCAATTTTTTTTCCAAAAATAATTAAATAATTTAAAAAATGGCGTGGGGTCCCCCCTTTTTTCCTTCTCCAGCCAGACACAACCAGCAGCGGCAGCCTGGCCTGGTTTACTCCCATAGACTTAAATTATGCTCGGGTGCTCGGCCGAGGACTTGAGCACCCCTGAGTGCTCGGCCAGAGCACCTGGGTGCTCGATCATCACTATTAATAACACATGGGTTGTGCAGGCATATTCTCCATACTGATTTCATATTGGGAGTGATGAAAGAGGTAACTGCACACTGAGTGTCAAGGAAATGATCTAGTTCTGGGAGAGTACAGTGTATAGGTCCTATTATGATTAATGTGGTACATGTACCATACTCTCTGGGCATTGGACAACTATTGTATCCAGTGCACAGTTACAACCCTCTATACCCAATGTCAGACCAGAAGGGAGAGTCTGCCTACAAATGTCCTTTAAAATATCATCTAAAATATCTTTTTTTACTTAAACTTTTTTTGCTTTAAACTTTGCCCATAGGCTATATCTGGTTTGAAGCTCATGTCCATTCAAGTGCATGCAATTGAGCTCCAATACCAGACACAGTTCATGAACTGTTACTGTTTTTATATAAGTTACGATAACCACTTTAAAAAGAATTCAAATAGTATGAAACTAATTTTTGTCCAATATATAGGAAAACATCTTTCCTTCTTTGAGTAAAAAGTATGAGGAGCATTTTCACTGTAAAAAAAATAAATCCAAAATAACTTGAGTTTGTTGATTTCTTCATTGTAAACCATAAATCAAATAAACCAAATGTTTCATCCAACAATATAAAATATCACAGTTAGCCTAGATGCTAATTACTTAAAACATGAATGTCTACAACA
The DNA here is from genome assembly GCA_900303285.1 of Rhinella marina. Taxonomy (NCBI): domain Eukaryota; kingdom Metazoa; phylum Chordata; class Amphibia; order Anura; family Bufonidae; genus Rhinella; species Rhinella marina. The sequence continues at coordinate 120,541 of ONZH01026277.1, read as the reverse complement.
TTACAAATGCAGATGAGTTCAGTCTCAACATGACAAACTAGAGATTAATGGTGCTCAAGGCATTTATCTGGTGGCATCTACACCCACAGTGTAGCAAGTAAAGTTGATGCTTACAGTCATAAGGACAATGTTTCACAAGATACTCTAGTGGGAGCCTGAACACGTTCTGTTAATGAGACTATCCATCATCCAGGGGTCTATAGGGTTTAAGGCTAGGATTCAGGACATCTCTGTTATTGTGCCAACTCAGGCAATGAAGTTGGTTTAGTGACCGAGGACAGTCAATTAATCTCTAGGTTTAAAGTGAAAACAGAATGAAAAAAATAGTAGCACTATATATTTTCTCTCCTGTCAACAAATGAATCATTTTCACAAAGAAATATTACTCTATATAGCTTTTTTTCATCAAATGTCTAAATTATACACAATTCACAAGCTGATGTTCTGTAAAGTGAATATCCAACCCTGAAATTTTGCTTTCTTCATCTAAATCCAGTAGGCATCCGATATCCTATATTTTTTTGCCAGTTAAAGCTTAGTTTTGTCTTCAAAGACAGGTATATGACAAAACTATGGCATTCTGCTGCCACCACTAAGGGGTGCTTAGAAGCTTACTGCATTCTGCTTATACATTGAATTCAACACCAACACAAAGATATATTGTGAAGACAATTAACTTGAAATGTCAAACTTAAAAATGACAAATGCTACTAAAAGATGGACACTCTCTTTATCAAACACATCGCAAGACATACAATAAAAGGACAAAAAAGGTATAAACCAGTATACACCGTATAGTAATCAATAGCAAATCACTGATAGATATGGTGATAAAAATAAAAATAATAATACATTTTTATTTAAATATTCATTAAAACAAAATACAAAAACCAGGAGAAGAAGAAATTAATTAGCTCAGAATATGACTGATAGACAGCAGTAAGGGTTCACGTTCATGTTACCAACAAAGCGCAGCAGCACGCACGCCACCTCTCTCGTGGCAAGCGCCTCCGTCACTGTGATGGCCGTGAAGCAGCCGCCGAACACGCCGGTATTTAAGCAGTTTGCTCCTCCCACAAGGGGGCCGGACCATACTACGGCAGGTAATGTGATGTCTATGCTGCATCACTTCATTATGGGGGCCCAGAAAAGAATAGATCCTGCAATAGGACCAGAGCATCACAGGGATCAAAAAGCGGCATATAAATGGCAAAAGATCACAGTAAGGTAGAGGCAAAAGGAGGAGCGCATAAACGCCCTAAAGAATGTATCCAAATGAAACCAAAATACAATACATAAGCAAATATAGAATGTAAAGGGTATAAAAATTACAAAATGAAGCCTACAGACATAAAGACCTTAATCTGGGGAGCTGACATAACAGTGTAGGTAAAGCTAATGACTGTCAAAATAATATTAATATATTACCATATGATATATGTCATATGGCTCACAGCAGTCATTATGCAGTGCATAATGTATTACTAGAGATGAGCGAATCATGCAAAATTTTATTCGTCGAACATTCGCCGAACTTTTTCTAAGATTCGTATATTCGACAAATAGATTTGTTGAATTTGCGTACAAAATAAACGTAATTATATGGCTTTTAGCGAACATTCGCGCACTAATATCGAACGTTCAGGTAAAAAGGTACGCAACCTCTTTGAACACGTATGCATAAGCGTACAAATTGCGTACAAAAATGAAGGGCTTTGCTGGAGAGGAATGGTGGACTCCTGGCTTCATATGGCTACTGTATCAGCAGATGACAGCAGATCATCCGGCTGAGACTGAGATGAGCGTGCCGTCCATTCCACTACGACATCCACTTTCTCCTCCACTATAATTTTGCGCCTTGGTGGGTTAGCCTGGTGGAACAACGGCCAAGTATTGCGAATACTATTAGTAGAAGCTCCGGCTACAGGTCCTTTGGCCCTTCTGCCCTGTGCCACCTTCTCTTTTTTTTTTAGAGCTCGAGGTCTGGCTGGAACTGCACCACTTTTGCTTATCCATTCCAGAAATTTTTCAATTCACTCTGTGGCCCTGCAGCTGGTCTTTGTCCTTGTATATCCCTGTCTCTCCCTATCTCTCCCTGTCTCTCTCTCCCTGCCTGATTAATTACTAGCCATGATTTGGTCCTGAACTTGCCCTGCAGCATCCCTGATATGTGTAATATGGATTCCCAGAGCAATTACACCCCAATTTTCCCAAAACAGGTCTCAGAGTCTCAGAACTTCACACACAGTGCTTCTGCTCATCTCAGCAGTCGCAGCAGAAGTGATCAGAGCAAGCCCTGGCCACTAGGTCAGGTGACTGCTTTCTTCCCGGGCTTTTGCGCACGATAAACAAACTAACAGTAAAATTTTGCTAATGAATTGAATTTGTACGCACCAGCATATAGAGTAACTTATACGTAGCAATAGGGTATAATTTATAGGACAATTAGCGAATGCTTACAAAGCCGAAGCGAATCACCTAATATTCGGATTCGCTTCGCAGCCAAAAATTTCCAAGATTCGATACGAATCAACAAATCGACAAATAGATTTGCTCATCTCTATGTATTACCATATCATGGTATAAATGGTATATGGCAAAAAACAATCATTATGCAGCATCACATCAGACTGCCAGATTGTCATATGTGAATATTGATAACCATCACATTCCAGACACCAATTGGCATACAGAAACATGTTGACAGTACTGATATTGTATGATGATCGTTATGAATAAAAGTCCACGTCATTGTGTGACCGATCTAGTTAATAAGCCTAACATAGGTATAGCTAGATAATGATTGTCAAAACGGACACACATTGAGCTCAATAATATTATGTGATGATCGTCATAAATAAAAAAAATGTGTCACTGTATGATAGAACTAGTTGAAAAACCTAGTATAGGTATCACTAAATACTAATTGTCAACAGGGCCACGCATACATAACAGCCCTGAGAGTGAGTGAGCTCCTGGAAGTGGATTATAAGAAACAAGTGAAAGATATATGGTCATTCAGACCTTTTGGGCAGACATGCAGAAGATAACAGTCGGCACTCCGCTTCGGTAAGAAGATAACAGTCAGCACTCCGCTTCGGTAAGTGGTGTGGTGCACGTGTCCAGGGTCAGCGTCCCGCATATAATGTAGAATAAGAGACTGGCACTCACAATCTGGATGCAATTATTCTTTTATTGTCACATAGAGCAGTACTGTTCCGGGGGGACAGTGCCAAGGCGAAAAATGCATTGCGCCTCTTTCTGTAAAATAAACCTCAATTCCTTGAAAGCCCAGCCATTTCAGACCACTGGAATGGAAGTCGTTCACGTGTCGTGCGACGGGAGTATCCGCTCCCTTGCGTATGTTACTGAGATGTTCTCCAATCCGCCTCTGAAATTCTGGAGTTTTGCCAACATATTGTTTACCACATCTACAGGTGGCTAGATAAACAAGGCCAGTGGTTTTACAATTAATAAAGCTGCTTATGTCAAAAGTGGACCCAGTCGTAGTGCTACAAAAAGTTCTCCCTTTTTGGATAGAGCCACATGCAATACAATTGCCATAGCAAAAGGTGCCAGTAAGAGAACTCTTCAGCCAGCATGAATGCGAACTGGATGATTGATAAAGGCTGTGGACCAACCGGTCACTAATATTCCTGCCCTGCCGATAAATGATAGAAGGGACACTGCCAACCAAGTGACCTACATCTGGGTCAGTGCTTAGTATGCCCCAGAAGTTGTTAAGAATCTTCTTAACTTCTTCATTAGCCTCATCAAAATTACTGATAATGCAGAGCTGTTCAGAGCCTTCAGTTCGTTGTCACGGGTACAATAGAGATTCCCTTTTACTACTCATAAAATGCTGATAAGCTTGATGCTTAAATGCTGAAATGCTACTGCTGAAAATTCTGCATATTTGAGCAGTTGCATTGCAGTCTTAAATACTGCCCCGTGGGGATACCCCGTTTCAGGGGCAAATGGTGACAGCTTTGCCACCCCAGAAGGTTATTAGTTGCCGTTTTTTTGCGGAAGAGACAGGTTGCGAAATCTCCATTGGTTCCTCTTTATGTCATGAGGTCCAGAAAGGTGATAGTAGTCGGATGAGTTTAAAAAGAAAAAAAAAAGACCCCAATTATTTACATTGAGAGTCTGTACAAATAATTCAAACGGTGTAACATCCCCTTGCCACAAAATTAGGATATCGTTGATATAACAAAACCAGGTTAAGATCAACGAGGCCCAAGTAGACATTTTGTCACCAAACACCACCTCACGTTCCCAGCCCCCTAGATATAAATTTTCAAAAGTGGGGGCATAGACATTGAAGTGATGCAGCATAGACATCAGTGTTTGACACGATTTGTGTCACACTCCACATTACCAGCCGTTGTATGGTCCGGCCCCCTTGTGGGAGGAGCAACCTGCTTAAATACCGGCGTGTTCTGCGGCCACTTCACAGTCATCACAGTGCCGGAGGCGCTTGCCACAAGAGAGGTGGCGTGCGCGCTGCTGAGCTTTACTCTATATTACCTTCGCTATCTAGGGCATTTTGGCTCCTGATGATATGGAAACGCGTCGAGCCGCAAGATAGGGAGATAGCACTTAACATGCAGCTTCAGTCAGTCTCTACCTGGGGGTGGTTTAAAGAGATGGGATGCATGTACAAAAATCACAATAGGTCAGCTCCCTCACCATCGCCCCATTTGTAGCACTTGGCTTCATATGGGACAACAATATCTCCAGTTAAGAGGGACTGTTGTCCTTTTTATTTATATGTCTGGTAAGACAGCTTATCGATTGGTATGGACCACTATGGATGTTCAGTGATTACCAATCAGTGTCATCCATATTTACTGTTGGTAATGTGAACGTGAACTGTTACCCTTACTGCTGTCTATCAGTCATATTCTGAGCTAATTAATTTCTTTTTCCCTTCCTGGTTTTGGTATTTTATTTTAATGAATATTTAAATAAAGATTTATTATTTTCTTTATTTTTAGCACACTATCTATCAGTAATTTGCAAAACATATAATACAATAAATACCACCTTAGTTACATCAAATTTTATTTTTACAATTTAAATTGAAAAAAACAAAAACAAAACAGAATTGTGTATGGGTGTCTGGAAAATGTACGGCTGAGTTGCTGTAAGCGTATGCAAATTATAGCTAATTATTGCAAGTACAGGTGACGCACATAAAAGCCAAGCTTTGAACTCCACAATTCTGACTTCAAAAAGTCACATGGTTTTGTGACTTTTTGGTTCTACTAGCGCAAATCATTTTAGGAATTCATCATTTATACACCACTCATTCCAGTTTTAAAAAGTGGGTGGAAAAGTGGCTTTGTTTGATCTGTAAAAAAAAAATCACTAAAATTTTCACAATTTTACTCTAGTAAAGGAGTGGCATAGAAAGTGGAGTGACATATTAAGACAGAAGTGTTAGACTTCAAAATAAACCAAGTTTATCAAATACCATGCAATAATTGATGAATTTGGCACAAATTACAGCAAAGCTGCACCTTCTACATAGCCCCTGCAAAATGGGCATTAAAAATCCCTCTCAAAATAAATCTCCCCCCACGTGCAAGGAAGCCACAGAAACTAGTGGCAGTCCACATGTGGATAAAGCAGCTTAGCCAGAACTTGTAAGGGAGCCCTAACTCATTTAAGCATTCATGACTCATTATCCTCAACATTTACAGTTTCCCTAAAGCTTATCTACTGATTAATAATGAGAGATCTTTATGCTTTAATTGAAGTATAATATCAAGTGTTAATGGACAGAGCGACGCTGAATAGATGTACTTAAAGTTATATAAAAGTAACAAGGAGATAAAAGCTCTCTCAGTAGTAATAGTTAGAGGTGGGTGATTTTTTTTTTTTTTTGCAATAAGCATTTACCATATGTCCCATTATTAGAGAGGTTCTTTACTCCGGAGGACCATTCTCTATGTGCCAGAAAGGTGAGAAGCCCTGTAATTGCACCCGTGCAGAAAACTCGCTCGTGTGAAAGGGGCCTGATACAAAAACATACATTTTTATGTTGTTACTTAAGTACCCTTTATACAGGACTACAATCTGAACAATTATCTTGAAGAACTATTTCTAGGAGCACGTGTTCCTGCGAATCATACTGTGTAATGGTGTCGCTGATCATTTGATGAAAGGCAAATTCTTGTTCATCAGGTAAAGGCTGGTTGAGTAATGGATGAGTTTATTTAGATCTTCGCTTCAGGTCAGCAGTTCTATTTGATTAAACAGGTATCTGATGCACAGAAACAATTATTTTTCAGGGAATAGGGGTTGCAGTAGTGATCTCTCATCCCCATACATCAGAAATGATTGCTGCATGTAAATTTAGCTTTGTAGCAGGCAATTTTTGGGAACAAACAGTTTGTTTCTGATAATTGCCTGTTATCTTGGCCAGTGCAAACGGGCCTTTTAAAATGATTGTTTAGCATCTAACTCCTAATGATCAGCTGTTATGTCTTGGGAAACAATACATCCTGGCTATTTAAATGAAAAGTTGACTATGTAATAAGCAGCTCTCCATTTTGAGCTTATAGAGGATGATTCAGAGTGTAAACTCTATTCTATATTGTCTACATACCATGAATATATGGGCAGGAGTTTTAACATTCATATAAGGCAAACAGACCTCCCTGGTAGTTTGTGCACTTTTCCAAGTGTTAAAAACTACATGTCATCCAACTGCAATATGTTAATGTCACAACTGTATTTTCTGCAAATATTTATAGAAAATTAAAGTCCAACGCAAAAAGGCTTCATAGGCATTTTTAAAGATCTTTACTCCAGCTTACTCAACAATTATTTTGCTCAAGGTACTTTCAAGCTCAGTGGGAAATGACAGAAATATAAATCTAGCCATCATCACATCACCCTAAGGACAAAGGTAAACTTTAGTAAACAGTCAAACATAAAAATAAAATAGAAATAAATGACTCACCGTAATCACTGTCATAAAACACGATGAATTTCTGCCATCGGAGTTCAGTTACTAGTTTTAACATGACATCATTGAGGCGAACTGGTGGTCTTGCAGCCAAGGTGTATTCCTCTCCATCCAGGCTAGGATTAAGTTGGCAGGCAGTTCTGGGTGATCCAGCAGTGTTGCGTTGTACATAGATATGCGGGATGTGCATGGCATCTGTCAGTGATTGAAGTGCATTTGCTGAGGCACAACCAGTAGACGTCACTAAGGCTAAAATCCCCTGGGTCATCAAGTCACACGCTGAAAAACAAATACAACAAATTTGGTCATAATTTGTCCTTTCAATACATAAGCAGATGTTTGCTCAATCTGTGACTGACCAAAATTTGAATCTTTAGAATACAGCGAAGATCACAAGCCTTAGACTTTTCATTTTTGGAACACATTTTGCATACAGTTACAACAAAAAATACTGCATATTACATGTTTTCACCCGGGCCACCGAGACCCCGACAATATGCTAATGCTTCTTGCTTTATACGGACTGCATTCAAGTTTATGCTGTGCATAGCAGTCATCTCATTATTTTCTCATTAGTTTTGGTGTGGAACCACCTGAATTAGCAGATTCAGAACAGTTGGTAACTAGGGCATTGGTTGTTGAAATTCCACATTCCCGATTCTTCTCCCCCCAGACATCATCTTGTCATGGGAGAACTGGGATCTCCCAATAAGCATAATATTGTTCGTTCGTCCTGCTGAAAATGACAGGCTTGGCTGACAAGTCATCTTGATCACTGTAAAGAAAATCTCTGGAACTGCTGGTGCAATTGCTCAAACAAGATGGCTATCTCCATAGTCACGTAAATAAAATGGAGTAAAAATAGGTAACCAGAAATTACAAATGGATGGAAAAATATTTTTCAATGTATGTTTTCAATTAGTCAGTTTTATGCATGCTCTTAGACAAAAAAAATCTAATAATAAAACTATAGAAATTGTAAAGAAGTGGATATCTGGGGATTAAAAAAGCTTTTTATATACTTACCATTCCTACTCTGTTCCAGTCACACACTGCTTCCATTTACATTCCAAGTGAGGGCATGTCATTCATATGATGACCTGTCATGTGAGCAGGCAGACCAGTTATGGCCCACTATGGTGATCACTATAGAGAAATCCATCATTTCAGCCACCAGTGAGTGACCAGTTGGCTCATTTGATGGGCAACAACTAAACTGATGCATTTGGGATGTACCCTGCATTAGTCAAAAGTCCTTATATTGAGAATTTTATTGTTGATTTTTTTGTGCTTTTTTGTGCTTTTCTTAAACCTTGAAAGCCAATTTTAATGAATTTTCAGGATTTAGAGAAACGGGATTATGTTTTGCATTCTTTGGTCTGCTATTCAGATGAATAGGGCTATGTTGTAATACCAGACATGGCCCATGGACAAGAGAACTGCTTTTTGTGGAAAAAAAAATCTACTCATGGACATTTTAATTTTTAAAGAGAACCTGCCACTTCTCCTGTCATGTCCTGACATATTATTCCTGATGGAAATTTCTGAAGAAAGGTACGACAGTGTTACCAGTTGGGGTTACGTCCTTGCACACACACTGTCAGTGCTAATTGGATATTGTCAGACTGTGAAGGGACACAACCCCAACTGGTAAAAACCAGTTGTAACTGTATCCATAAACAGGAATAATAGTTGAAGGGCACAACACAGAGTCATAGGAATAAATGCTCCAGAATTGTCATTTTGTGTGGAATACAATAATTAAAAAAAATCCAGATCACTTTGCTATCAATTTTAAGTAAATCCAAGCTCTGCAGAATCTAATTCAGAAAATGGTGATAATAGCAAAGACAAAAAGGTTAATAGATAGCACTATCTCAAGTATAGTCTTAAGTGGAATATATAATTAGAAGTCAATTTAATCTTTCAGTGAATATCTCTATAATAATGTAATGTAGCCATCAGTGAAAGCTCTTGTTTCATTATATTAGTGGCTCGTGGGAAGCCTTGCATTTTCTTTCTACTTCATATTTTTCTGACACAAATCGCAAATTCTGAAATAAAATGTGTTTCACTTAATGTGCATTTACCAAGTTTTAATGAATGGTTTTATTTTTTTTTTTCAGTGCTGAGTCTGATTTCCTATTTTAATTCCTTAAAAAAAATGATTAGGATGTGACTGATCTGGAGGCAATTAAGTCTCCTCTTTAAACTCCGAAGCTTCTGTTCCCTATTGTAAAATATAATTGTCAAAAGAATCCATTTTTCCATTTTCTTTGCAATCTCATTTCTTTGAAGTGTATGGGAATCTGGACAAATGTCTTCAACATCAATACAAGCCCACAAGAAATAGAAAACATAAATTCATTCTAAAAAGAAGCATTTCCACAGAGATGAATGGTAGTTATGACATAAAAGCAACACTAATGTGGTTAAAGTATAGATTAGGTTTATTGTTCTATAGTGTATATGTATAGAAGCTTTCTCTGCCATCGTAATAAGCACTACCTAGTTCTTTTTCAGGTTTTAGGTCAATAGCAATTCTGGAGCTTTTTTTTAGAACTCAGCATTGTGTTGTTTCTCTGTTACTTTTCCAGGAAATGTATGTTTAAAATGAGAAATAGAGGTTACCATTTTTCTTGTTAAGGTTTCACTTTCACACATCCAACAGCATCAGAATAATTAAGGAATCTCCCTACTGTCTACTGTCAAAGGGTATGGTAACTCATATATATATATATATATATATATATATATATATATATATATATATATACTGTATATATATATATATATATATATATATATATATATATAGAGCCTTGCGAAAGTATTCGGCCCCCTGGAACTTTTCAACCTTTTGCCACATTTCAGGCTTCAAACAAAAAGATATAACATTTTAAATTTTTGGTGAAAAATCAACAACAAGTGGGTCACAATTGTGAAGTGGAATGAAATTTATTGGATCATTTAAACTTTTTTTGTAATAATAAAATTGAAAAGTTGGGCGTGCAAAATTATTCGGCCCATTTACATTCAGTTCAGAAAACTCACTCCAGAAGTTCATTGAGAATCTCTGAATGATCTAATGTTGTCCTAAATGACTGATAAAGATAAATAGAATCCACCTGTGTGTAATCAAGTCTCCGTATAAATGCACCTGTTCTGTGATAGTCTCAGGGTTCTGTTTAAAGCACAGAGAGCATCATGAAGACCAAGGAACACACCAGACAGGTCCTTGATACTGTTGTGGAGAAGTTTAAAGCCGGATTTGGATACCAAAAGATTTCCCAAGCTTTAAACATCCCAAGGAGCACTGTGCAAGCAATCATATTGAAATGAAAGGAGTATCAGACCACTGCAAATCTACCAAGACCCGGCCATCCCTCTAAACTTTCATCTCAAACAAGGAGAAGACTGATCAGAGATGCAGCCAAGAGGCCCATGATCACTCTGGATGAACTGCAGAGATCTACAGCTGAGGTGGGAGAGTCTGTCCATAGGACAACAATCAGTCGAACACTTCACAAATCTGGCCTTTATGGAAGAGTGGCAAGAAGAAAGCCATTTCTCAAAGATATCCATAAAAAGTCTTAAAAAGTCCAAGCCACCTGGGAGACACCAAACATGTGGAAGAAAGTGCTCTGGTCAGATGAAACCAAAATCGAACTTTTTGGAAACAATGCAAAACAATATGTTTGGCGTAAAAGCAACATAGCTCATCACCCTGAACACACCATCCCCACTGTCAAACATGGTGGTGGCAGCATCATGGTTTGGGCCTGCTTTTCATCAGCAGGGACAGGGAAGATGGTTAAAATTGATGGGAAGATGAATGGAGCCAAATACAGGACCATTCTGGATGAAAACCTGTTAGAGTCTGCAAAAGACCTAAGACTAGGACGGAGATTTATCTTCCAACAAGACAATGATCCCAAACATAAAGCAAAATCTACAATGGAATGGTTCAAAAATAAACGTATCCAGTTCTTAGAATGGTCAAGTCAAAGTCCAGACCTGAATCCAATTGAGAATATGTGGAAAGAGCTGAAAACTGCTATTCACAAAGGCTCTCCATCCAACCTCAAAGAGCTCAAGTTGTTTTGAGAGGAATAATAACGGAATGGCACAATGCAGAGTACTAAGAAAAGCTGGTATGGCATGTGGAATACAAGTATTTACCAAAGCAGACATGTACTATAGTGAAAAAGTGTGAGAATACCTATAATAAGGGTTATTGTCCAATATGTAATATACAAGAACATAGCAACAACTAGGCCTAATGCATATGATCGTATTTTTAGTCCCCATATTTTTTGCGGATTGGATGAGGACCCATTCATTTTTTTTAATGGGGCCACAAAAAATGGGGACAGCACACTGTGCTGTTCGGATCCATGTGTCCCTTCCACAGTCCTACAAAAAAAGATAGAATGGGTCCTATTTTTGTAAGTTTTGCGGGCAAGAATAGGCATTTTTTAACACAGGGCAGGATATGTGGAACTGGAAAATACACAAGACACATGGCCAGTATCTGTGTTGTGCAGATCTGTGATTTGCAGATGGTAAAACGGTAAAACTGTGTGTGGGGGGTTTTAGACTTACATATATAAGAAATAATGAAATTATTCAGGGGTACTGTACATTAACTCATGCTGGTCCTGATTACACATTAAAAGGAGACTATACTGAGGATAGATTATCAATAAAGATAAGCAAATCCATTTGAATCTAAGCAAATTTGATGCCGATTTTGTAAAAATGTTGAGGTAAATCCAAACTTTTGGTAACTTAGTTCAGGAGAGAGATGTGAGAAAGAGGGAGAGAAAAATCATTTTACAAAATGTTTCAAAAAGTGAGGGACAAGAGAAAAAAGCATGAGTCCTAGGAGACCCCTAGGAGACCTCAGAGCATCATACATAACTTTCACACCATTGGACCACTTTAAATTTGGGCTTAAATCAAAACGATCAACTGATTTTGCCAAACTGGACCAAATTTTCAGCAGTTCACTGATCTCTAGTCACAAAATATCAATATCCTTCTGGCAGCTGATGTGCCAGAAATGGTCACCGAAACACCATAGCTGCATTCACTATGTGACGGTAGGACCTGATACTGCAGCGCTGCTTCCATTCACTTGTCCCAGAATACCCCTTTAACAGTAAAATATAATCTTACAAAACCTCTATTCATATATGCCATTTCAAAATAAGAATGAGCAAACAATTTGTGAGAATCGAAATTTGACCCAAATTTTGTCAAATTTGTTTGGGTAGATTTTTCCAGAGAAAAAAAGAGAGATATAGAGATTTTCTGGCCATTTAAAGCACTTTCTATTTGGTAGAATTCATAACCAAATTGAATTTCTTGGCTGAATCAAAATGAATTTTAGGAAATTTGCTCATCTCCAATATTAAACTTTAGTTTAACAACCTGATGACCATTTCAGTTTTGGTTTTAGGCACGTTTTATAGATGATTGTATACTTTTTCACTTAAAAAGGGTGTCTCTTCAGCAAATATAATTTATAATATAGAGAAAGTTAGTATAAACCACTACCTAATTGCCTCCTTTGGCTTTATTCATCTTTCCATCACATTATACACTGCTCATTTCTATGGTTATGACCACCCTGCACCTAAGCACGTTCCCACGGTCTTAGCCACCAGAGCAGGCACTTTTTTCTATAGTGTGCAAGCATGGCCACCACTGCTGGATTGCAGGGTAGTCATAGCCATGGAAACAAGCAGTGTATGATGTAATGGACAAATGAATGAAGCCAGCAAAGGAAGCTATATGGACAGTCACAATACATTAGTTTGTGCCTTGTATTAACTTTCTGTACATGATAAATGCCATTTGCTGAAGTGAGACATCCTCTTTAAGACTACTTTCACATCTGTGTTGTGCTGTCTGGTTTTAAGATCTGGCACAGAGTCTCCAAACCACAGCACAATGCTTCAGTTTCATCCCCATTCATTGTCAAGGAGGAATGGAGTGCACCAGAATGCATTCTGTTCTAGTCTGGTGCATTCCTATGCCGGACACAAAATCGCTGCAAACATTTTTGTGTGTGACATGGGAAACTGAAGAATCCCAGTCAAGTCAATGGGGCCAGATTCACTTTTTTTTTCAGACACAGGTTTTAGTGCCCGATCCGTTTTTTTTTTCATTTTCAATATAATACAACCGGATCCGTTCTGAATGGATGCAGCCAGCTGTAGTATTAAAACGGATGTGTTCTGCTGTGGTTTTGAGATCCCATGCTAGATTTCAAAACCGGACAGCAGAAATGCAGATGTGAAAGTAGCCTAAATTACCATATGTTTAAAACCCAAAGGGAAATTCAACCAATTATTGGCCAAGTTTGAAAGGGTCTAAATCATTAACTACTTTTTCTCATTTTTCCATCGCTGCATTTCAGCAGCCATAACATTTTTTTCATTGATGTGGCTGTATGGGTCTTTGATTATGCAGGAGAAGATGTATTTTCGATTTTCTGTGTTTTGGGGTTACAAATACTGTAAATTGCTGTGTAGTTTGTGTGTCTAGACACAGGCTGCTGTTAGGGCAACTTCTAGTTCCCCAGGACTGACTACTGACAGGTCCCCCAAGTCAGGTCACGGAAAACCCGGAGACCTGATGAAAGGGGGAAGTCCCTTGATCAGGCAACATTTTCTCCCCTCATTATTTCCTAGGATTATTGTCCTTTTAAATGCAGTTTGCTGTTATGGCAGTGATCACAGTATACAGACAAAGGAGGTAATAAAATCTGTTTTTGAAATACATTTGGTACACATGCAGCACAGCTGCAGATATAAGTACCAGGGATAGACAGACATTGGGTTTTAAATTGTGCAGCAGTCTTGGCATCTTGATAAATGACTCCTAAGCAGCAGATTGAATCTTACATGTGTAAACAATGTTATATCCACTCTTTGCATGTATATTCCATAAATCAAATATTTAACAGACAAGGTCTGACTTTGCATAATAATTTTATGCAAGACAAACACAGCCATTCAATTATGTGTCACATATTTTCAAGCGGCCATATTTATCCACCTCTGTAATCCTTCTATTTATCCATTCTCCTTGGAATTTTTTTCTTGCTTCTGTTCAGCAGCATCTCCCACCATTTACAGCAAACAAATTATCCTACTTTATTCTAACTTAATTATGCTAATAGAAGATTGTGCCATAAATCTGGTCCTTATGCACGAGTCTCAAAACATTGCTCTGTCATCAGGGACATCCTGCTTTCGCCACAGATAGCGAGACTGTTGCCGGATAAGGCTTATCCTGTCGGATGAGTAATTTATTCAGTCACCTTGACGTGATGATAGTGTGGAGGTGGACTAGACTATAGATATCATTTTCTATATAAAAGAGTACCTCCTTCTGGCAAAGCAATTACTATAATGTCATGTGTGTGAAGATTTGTCTGCTGTAAGTTGTGCATTACAACATTTTGAAGAACAAGAAGTCATCAGAGAGAAGAAATATACAATACGAGGAGTATTGTGCAATACCTGAAAACTGAAAATGAAACAACTATCCCTAGTTGTGGACAACGTTATTACAATGTCCAATGTTAACAGTGTTTCACTGATTTCATCTTACCGTTCAACCACTATGATTCTGCCTAAATAATACAGACATCTACTCTTTTCTGCTATTCTTTAAAGAATTATGATGTACCTCTTAAAGCACAGCACTACAGGTTACTTTAGAAAGTCACACAGTTCTCACATAAGATCTCATAAATATCCTATGAATAACCTTCTTTTAGCGGGTATTTGTCAAAACAGGAAACTGTGCTTCAGTTTAATTGCTATGTTGCATCAACATTGTCTATTATCTTATAAAATGTACAAACAATTTTAAAGGGGTTATCCGGGAAAATATATTGATAGCCTATCCTCAGGATAAGTCATCAGATGAATGGGAATCTGACATATGGGACCCCTGAAGATCAGCAGTTGATGTGATAATGGTGACCTATACTGAGGTTAGGTCATCATTATCTTTTCCAGGATAACTCCAGTTAAATAAAATTTGATTTGCCTATATATAGAAAAAACTGCATAATTTACGTATGTTGCTAGATAAATATATTTTTTCTTAAAGAAGAACTCCCGCCAAAAATTATATTCTCTGACCTGTTAGAAAGGTACATGATGTAATCTGTAGTGAAGGTAATTTTCTTCCCAGTGACTGTATTTGTGAGTTATCCCCTCCCCTCTGATCCTCAGCTGTGTCATATGACCAGCGATCAGACTTTCTAAATAACACAGCTTCTTATTTGTGGACAGGAAGTCAGTTTCTCTATGTATTCCTATGGGAGTCTCACTCTCAGTCTTATAGGAATGAAAAGAGAAATAACTGACTTCATGTCCTGTGTCAGTTGGAGAACAGAGAGTTGGTCACATGACAGCACTTTCCAGCAGGTCAGAGAATAAACATTTGCCAGGAGTTCTAATTTACAAGTGCAACAAGTGCAATTTTTTCCCCTACACATTCTGGAACACCACAAATAAGTCATTATCATAGACTGTACCTAATGACAAACTCAACTCTGCTCAGGATTACTGTTGCAACCCCAGAATCTTCCCTTAGTTTAAAATCACATATACAGATTCTGGAGTCTGCAAACGTGTTCAACCTGACATGTGAAGCCACGCTTCTTGTCACCAAGCCATCTCTTTCCTGCTAAGCCAGTTTCTCCTCATTGGACAAAGAGCAAACAGAGTCTAGAACACATAAAAAAGGGGGTTGCAAAGCATGTACACCAGATTTTGGGCAAAAATCAAGCCAGAATTATGTTACATTTAGCTTGATGAATCTCCTCCATATGTATTTACATAATTAAGTAAGCTCAAATGTGTTTGACAATGTCGTAGTTTAAAGAGTAATTAGCATTTCATTTTTTCACAAATTAATAGTACCACAGGCTATAAGAAACTTTGTAATATATCTTATCAGAGAAAGATGCTTTCTTCTCCTCTAAGGCCCCTTTCACACGACCGTATGCCCTCCGAGACATATGGTCCGTGAGCGGGCCATATGTCCTGGAGCGGCATAGATCGTGCGCACAGGAGCGCACAGCATCATTGATTACAATGATGCTGTGCACGCCGGGCTGCCCGCGGGGCTACTGTCCCGCACTCATAAAATCATATGAGTGCGGGACGATAGTCCCGCGGGTGGCCTGATGTACACAGCATCATTGTAATCAATGATGCTGTGTGCTCCCGTGTTCACGATCGATGTCGCTCCGGGACATATGGCCCGCTCACGGACCGTATGTCTCGGAGGGCATACAGTCACTTGAAAGGGGCCTTATCAGACTACTTTCCTGCTCCCCTTGATTTACACTTACTCCCAATTCACTGCTCAGATCCATTGTCAGTAAATAAAGGATGTCAGATGTTTACATCAAGTCAATGGAGAGGGGACAAGGTAGGAGGAAGAGGAGGAGAAAGGAGGGCTCTTATTCAACACATTCAAGTCATTCAAACTCAGTATCCTCTGTTTCTCCAGTTGTAGTGTACAGACAATCATGATCTCAGCTAGTCTCTGCCCACTAGCTCGGAAATAAAAACTGAAAATTACAGAAAAATAGCTAAAAATGCCAAATACAAGTCATGTAATAGCCAGAAATAAAGATAAAAAATGTTTAAAAAGTTACATGAAACAACATTTACACTTTAAATTATATGATGTGCACTGTAGAGTATTCACTTACAGGACATAAAAATGAATAACTGGGATATTTCTAACATTTTAGATAATGTATCCTCTAATGCATTAGAATAAAGTTTTTAGGGTAGAGAAGTTTTTATTTCACAGTTTTCAGCAGTTTTTTCTGAACATAAAGTTCTAGGACAAAAGTAAAATAAACTACTTGAGACTACTGGTTTGAAATCTGTACTTTTCAATTATACCATTTTGAGGAAGGGTTAAAAGTCTGCAAGCGGCATTACCACCGGTCGTGGACATTAGTGACGGTGTCTGCTGTTTGAAACAGCAGACACCCAATAGCTATGGTGCCCACAGCACGCACCAGAGGGCACCATTTTTTAATGCCCGGCCGCTGGCGTAAATTTGCGTTGGGTGGTGGGAAAGGGTTATAATCCACACTGCATGTCAATTTTGCACATTGTTTTTTCTGCCATAGGCGGATAAAATTTGATGCTACTGTAATAAGCTGCAAATCTTCTGTCTGCAAATCTGGATGGAAAATCCACAGCAATCCCGTTACATGTGGACATACCTTTAGCTATACACAGTGAGAATGAAGGTCCATAATGGTGAACATTTACATCTTTGTGAAGAATGACAGAAAGTGAGACTGGTGGGAGCCAGAAGCAGGTCACATCCGTCAATTACATGTGTGATAACGGTATGAGAGTCGAGGGCAGATGCAGGGAAAGGGTCAACCTATTTTCTTGACTTTCAAAGTAAATATATTATCTCCTTTCTCCATTGGCAACAGTGCTCATTGACTGTAAATGTCAATAAGGAAAATCTAACAAGTTCCATAACCAAATCACTGAAGATAAAGGAAAGTCAATTACGATCAGATGATGCAATTCCCTCAAGAATTCTGATCTTCTGCAATAGAATAACTACATCTGAACAAATAAATTATCTCCCTCTGTAAATTTATTTTTTTTATGTTGAATAATCGCTACTGCCTGCAGAAACATTTATCTAGGATTTAAAAAGAAAAAGTAAAAAAGAAAAAAAAATCTGATTTCATCCTAATGCAAGATACATATTGTTATAAATAACATAATTAAAATCCAATTATATCAGTGTTAAAATCCAATCACTGACAATTAAAACAGTCTTAAGCAAATGAATAATGTGTTTGATTCTGTATCACATTATGAAAAGCTGTGAAAAGACATTAAAAGCGTTGCATAGGGGATCAAAATCAGAAAAGCCGCTCGGTTAATTTTACTTAGAGGAGGCTGAGGTGATTCAGATGAAAGGACTAAACATATTAGCATACAAAACTGGAAGCATTAATGTATAATACACCGCAGATAATAATGCCAAAAAGATCCTCAAAGTGTGCATCATTAGCGGAGCTGAGCAAGGATTCATTTTTACCGTGAATGCTCCAACAGGAACATAACTGAAGGGACATGCCCTGGGTGCCATGGGGTGCCATCATACCCAGGGCATGTCATTTCAGTTACGCCCCTGATGGATGAAGAACAACCTAGCTATGGGATGAAGAACAACCTAGCTATGACTCTTATAGGAAATTGCACACAAGCCATTCTGTATTATGTATGAATTATTGCAGCTCAGCCACCATTATATCCTGTTTTAGACATAGATATAATTGAGACTCTGCTGACACAATATATTAGGAAATACCTGTATATGGAATTGCTTCATGTTTTATGCATAGAACATTTAAAGTGGGGTTAAGTGCACATATTCATTCTATTAAGTGACACAAAATGAATGGGCCTCACTCCATGATCAAATTATCAGCTTAACTCAACTCGTAGACTGTCAACTATATTGATAGAGCTAGGAAATGGCAATTTTTACAGCATATATGACTGATGAATTATTTCATGTAAATGCTAACATTTTGTAGGATACTGTATTGGTCCATTACATTTACCGTTATCTTTTGTATTAAGTTAATGATGGTGCACTTTGGAAATCCCTTTTTTGTAGAAAGGGTCTCCTGACATGATGTTGAAATCAATGAGGGAACCAGACAAAAAGTATTCAATTCATAAATAACGCCAACACAGGTCAAATGAAAGGGGTTGTACCACCATTAAATGTAATTTTAATATAATTCAGCATGAAAAAGCAATTGCTTATATACTTGAATTTCTGTTAAAAAAAATACACCAGCTTTGAGATATTATAATGGTGCATTATAATGGTGCCTCCTGGTGCTTAACCTGTATAGTAAGGTGCACGTCCACCTACTGAGGTGGTCGCACATGCTCAGTTACATCCTCCAGCAGCCACTCTACTGTTAGAAGCTGTAATGGTCACAGGGAGAGAGCTTCAAAAGAAAAGACACCCATCAAGAAGAAAGGACACCCCTCGGCTCCCAGCCTGAAGACAATATAGCAGAGTAATTGGATCAACGAATATGGAGATCTCTGGTTTCATCTGACATACAGTAATGGTTCTAGCTTTGTTAGAAAAAGATTGTCATGTTGTATTATGCCTGATTTTCAATTTTACATCAATCATGGCATAAGCCCTTTAAGCATTAGAAGATTCCACTGAGATCAATGAATATACTGTATTCTCCATAAGGAAATAAATTTTTGTAGCTGCTCTCCACTATAGAACATAAATTAGGACCCACAAATCAAGGAACCTTATCTTAAAGAAGAACTCCCGACAAAAATGTTATTCCATGTCCTGCTAGAAATGTACATGATATAATCTGTAGTGAATGTCATTTTCTTACCAGTGTCTGAATTTTTTACTTATATTATCCTGAAGTTTCTTATCTGTGTCATGTGACCAGCATTTAGACCCACAAACTCAAACAGAGACTTATGTGTGGACAGGAAGTCTAATTCTCTATGTATTCCTATGAGACTGAAAGTGAGGCTCCCATAGGAATGAATAGAGCAGTTACTGGCTTTCTGTCTTGGGTCAGTTGGATGTCAGGGAGTTGGTCACATGACCCGGCTACAATAAGAAGAGAGGTTTTTACTCACAGAAACAGTCACTGATAAGAAAATGACATTCACTACAGATTATATCATGCACCTTTCTAACAGGTCAGAGAATAAAAATTTTTGCGGGAGTTCTTCTTTAACTCTGTGTCCCTTTTGCAGAGCATAAACTACTGCAATCTACACTCTATAACAGGGATGTCTAACTTGTGGCACTCCAGCTGTTGCAAAACAAGTCCTAGCATGGCCTGATAGTTGTAGGCTTCCTGGGCATGATATAAATTGTAGGTTCGCAGCTGGAGGGCCACAAGATTGACATCCCTGCTTGATAGCTTGGTGATGAACTCAAGGAGTCCATGCGAAACTAGAGATTAACTTCCCTTATCCTATTAAAGAGGCTACCACACCATGACCTCCTGTAGTTTGGGCTTTTCTAACCAATGGCTATCAGATGTGATCGCTGGAGGAAGAAGCATCTGCCCACTGAAATGAATAGGTAATACATTGACCGGTCCAGTTCACATTTATGAATCATCATAAGACACTACATGAGCAAAAAATACCCTATGTGACATCCATATTTGCTAATGGGAAATATGTACGCGATTTGTCTTCATGTAACCACCCCATTATAATAATGTATTATAGAATTGTTTCTTATGTAGTCCTACACTTTTGCATGTGCTGTAGCTTAAAACTGGGAATGTTTTTTTTTTACGTTCTTGCCTGGTAATGAACCGATTCATGTTTATGAGCCTATTATACCTTTATTTGCAGCAAGATCAGAACAAACATCAGAATAAATGCACTTTATATTTATGCTTATTCTGGTGTAAACTATAATCACAAGTTTGTGCAGTATCAATTAGGTATATTATTGCTGTAGGGAGACTTTTTGCTTTCATACATAAAAGATAAATGTGTTCTCAGAGCAAGTAGACAGGACACAGAGCAGCGGGACACCATAAGACGCAATGCCAAGCACCAACTCCCCATCTGGTCATGCAGAGAGATCATTCTTAAAGACAAGAGAAGATGTCCCTCAAAATGAGGAAAAACAGCAGGCCAAAATCTTGAGATTGAAGAAGTGCCAAACACCTAATCCCCCGTCACCAATTAATAAAAGAAATGATATAGAAGTAGTCCAAGCTTCCTGCTTATGAATAAATAATAATGAACATGTAGTGATAATTTGTAGACCCAGTCAGGAGGAGGACAAATTGTCATAATTAGTTGTGGACTAGCTTGTTTAGGGTCTGAGAAGGATGTTCAGCTACTTGAGCAGGAAACTTGAGATGGCAAGGAGATGGCAAATTGAAATGTCAATATTAGTTAAAGTCAATTCATTTATAGCAGATATTATTTATTGGAATAATTTTTTGTGGGCAACGACTAATTGGTACTATACATAAGAGTGTATGTGTTCTCACATTACTGTATGTATAGTTATCCGTACCATGACACTATTTTAAAGGGGCTGTCTTGTTTAGAAAGAACATTTTCAAATACTCTACTGAAGAATTCTAAATTTATATAGAGGAGTTCCAATTCAGGACCCTCATGTATTAGAGTCGAGGGGATAAAAACAATGGGGGAGATTTATCAAACTGGTGTAAAGTAGAATTGCCTTAGTTGCCCATAGCAGCCAATTAAATTCAACCTTTCATTTTTCATAACTCCTTTGGGAAATGAAAGGTGGAATCTGATTGGTTGCTATGGGCAACTAAGCCAGTTCTACTTTACACCAGTTTGATAACTCTCCCCCAATGTCCATACAGTACAAGAACAACCTACTAATTTTAGTGGGAACTGTGCAGAGAAATTGAACATAATTCAACTTCATATCCACCGTCTAGAAAAAAAGGGATTTCCCCAAATATACAACCCCTTTAATACATTGAATACATTCTTTAAGAACATCTTTTTACTGGAAGCAACTGCATATATAGTATATGGAAAAAGACAGTATGCTCAAAAGGAACCTGCTGCTTTCCTTTTAATCTAAATTTGGTTTTGTTTAGTCACCAGCAGATTCATAGAGTCATTTTTCATGGATTGCTATTAGGGATGGGCGATTCACATAAAACTTTGTTGAGTATTAGAATGTATTGGCTCAGATGAGCCAAAGTTATTACTTTGCAAAGTCTCGCGAGACTTCGGGTAATAACTTCAGAAATTATTTTCTACTGTTAAAAACCTTTTACCGAACTCAGTTTTGGTTCCAAGTGCTACCTTGGAACCAAACCTGATTTCAGTAAAAGGTTCATCCCTAATTGCTATCATATTATATACATGAAGAAATATTTCCGACCACTAAAATAATGTATTAAAGGGGTTGTGAAGGCATACTTGCCCACACACTTCGGGAGCAGAAATGGCTCAAATTGTTGGAGAAAAATTAAGCCAGCTTATGCGGTGGTGTTTTTACGTAAAATGTCACATTTCTAGCATAAAGATGCAACTTTTTGTAAAAAAAAAAAAAAAAAAAAAAGTCACATTTATGAAAAGAAAAACCAACCTGTTGTGGGAACAAGTGATAGGTAAGTATTAAAACAAGATGATATAAATGAGCTAAACAGCAGGGTTTTGTTAGATAATTGTCATTTAACAAAAACAAAACAATGACAAAAACATCCTGAGTGTGAGACAAAAGTTACAGTTTACCACTGGAAATGCTGCAAATATGTTTCAAAAGTCGCAAGTGTGATCTGGACAGAGTTGGTTCAAATGGGGCATTTCAGTTTTAAATAGTCTCATTTTGGTGCTATGGCTGTTAAAATGTTGCAAATCAAGAGAAATAGGCAGATACCGTACATCAAGTTGATATTTAAAAAAGTCACATTTTACAAGCGGCATGCGTCCAGTGATATATAAGGTGACAAAAATCACCACTTTTGATTTGTAATGTTAGTGTGTTTTGGGCGCAAATTATGCCACAATGGATCAACGACTCCAATGTGTAAATTAGACCATCAGGTTTAGTTGAATGGATAGAGCAGAATTAGATGAGTCAGGTATTCAAATGACTGGAAACAGAATCAGGACCAGACAAGCAAGTTGGCAGAAACAGGTTCAGTCAAATCAGTGCCAAAGACATCTGGTGTCACCATAAGGCTGCAGAATATGCCAAGTCCGGCAGTCCTAGTCCTGTTGCAGTATTTTGTCCATAGTCCTATGTTATGTATGCTACTCATAAGAAGGTTGTGGTGAGCTGGTTGTATGTTTTTAGTTTATATAGTCCTAGGGTGTTTACTGTGTCTCCAGTTTCCCACAGAATTTGATTTCCTACTAAATGTCGGCATGCTTCATGCCACATGAGGTATTGTACCCTAGAGGTATTGCTGTTAGTTGGGTAATATCTGAATACACACAGCAATGGAGCCTGTGCAGCAGTGCAGTACGGCCATATGGGCTCAATGTCTGCCATGGTATGTCGTAGCGCAACCATATATGAATATTGTGTTACAAGACATGCCTTTAACATTCGTGAATGTGCCCATTTCTCACCTGTACTTTAATGTGTAATTTGGGCCTTACATTATTGTAGGCCAGCATTACAGC
Source organism: Rhinella marina (assembly GCA_900303285.1). Lineage (NCBI taxonomy): Eukaryota > Metazoa > Chordata > Amphibia > Anura > Bufonidae > Rhinella > Rhinella marina. Next base: position 97,318 of record ONZH01026277.1, on the reverse strand, counting down.
AACAATAACAAGACCTTTGTCATATATATTTCTCATTAGTGAGCAATGCTTTGTTTTCCTGTAATTTCCCATCTAATCTATACATAAATATCAGTGTTTTCGCTCGACGGATAAGGAATACATATTCTGCATTGAAAGATCCTTTGCTTGACGCACATCACTGATCAATGTCCCAGACACCTGTCTAGTTGAAAATAATTGCAGGACTATGTCAAGTACTATGTCACTCCACCATTTGTAGTGAAGTAGATGAATTCTATGACTACCCAGTAGTATCAGAGTCATACAATGTTGCTACATCGATTAAGGAAATTTGGTTTAAATTTTATTCACCAACTTCGCTGAAGTTTGCCAAGAAATTTGGTATACCCAGGCCACTCTACCTTAGGGAATGGCCACACGGAGCAGCCATGCTGTGGGCGGGTTGCGGCCATGTTGTGATGAAGAACCACGTAGCTAATTAGCCCACAGATGCCATTCATTTAATAATGATGACCGCACTGTATAGTAAGTCTTTATTGTTAATGGCCTCACGGCACCTTTAACCCCTTCCTGACCAGCACCATACATGATAGTCTCATTAATGTCTCTGCTTATTTTCTACATAAGCTTAGATGGTATAATTTAATTGTTAGAATGTTTTTAACCCCTTAATGACTAATGCTTTGATCATAAACAAATACATGTTACAGATTTTTCGCACATGGTGGTTTAATAGTCCTACAAAAATACAAAAAAATAATTTTGTTACGTATAGGACTGTTTTCTGACACATTTTTAATGTATCTTCTTTTAACTTTTTTAAATGGTAAAGTGTAGAAAAATATAATAAAAAAAATATTATACTGAAATATAATATAACAAAATACGGTGTGCACTCTCTTATTTGGAAAAATGGTGGGAATTTATTGGCATATAAAACACATAAACCTAAAAATCTGTAATGAAAGTATATCCTTCAGATAATAAATACAAGATGTCGCTTTCAATAATAGTCCAAGAAGTGTCTCATATAGATATCAGTAATGCAGTCTCCGGAATATCTACATAAACGTTTGCCCCTCAAAGAAATTTGGAGGAAGATGGAAGGCAAAATATAATCCAGGTATGCGCAGTTCAGAATGTCACATGGAGTAATGGATAATCATGCAGATAATCTCCAAACTGCCTATATAGGCTCTTACCCCTTCGATGTTGTAGCAGGGAATGATATGCTGGATATGCAGAGTAGTTAAATATTGAGGGTCAGAAACCGGCGGGCTCCCCGCGGGCAATAGTCTGAGTCTGATACCCGGCTTGTAATCTCCTCCAGCGTACTTCCCCAATGTATGGGCTGTGTGTGGGTATGTCACGTGACTATCACGTGATCGGAGCTTGGAGTCCCGTTCCTCCGATCTTTAGATTCTTGAATTGTCTCTGTAAGCAGCTTACGGTATCCAGGTAGAGGTGAACTTACTGCTTTATAAATATGTAATGGGTCCGGACCCTAGTGTCTCTGCCAGGAAACGCATATGATAAAACATAATAATAAAAGTTTCAAGTAAAAAAAAAACGCCATTTTCCAAAAAAAAGCTAAAAAAATTGCAAAAAAAGGTAAAAAAAGAAAGATAAACATATTAGGTATCGCCGCGTCCGTATCGACCGGCTCTATAAAAATATCACGTCATCCACCCTGCCAGGTGAACGCAGTAAAAAAAAAAAAAAAAAACGTGCCAAAACAGACATTTTTTGGTCACCTTCCCTTACAAAAAGTGTAATAGCAGGCAATCAAAAAGGCGTATTTATCCCAAAATGGTACCAATCAAACCGGCATCTTTCCAAAAATAAAAAAGTTAGACATATTGGGTACCGCCGCGTCCATAACAACCTGCTCTATAACAATATTACATGAGATGGCCCCCCAGGCGAATGCTGCAAAAAATAAAACAATAAAAAAAACTATGCCAAAACAACCATTTTTTTCCCTCTTGCCTCACAAAAAGTGTAATAGCAGGCGATCAAAAAGGCGTATTTAACCCAAAATGGTACAAATCAAACCGTAATCTTGTCCCGCAAAAATGATACCCTACCTTAGACAATCGCCCGAAAAATAAAAAAATATGGCTCTCTGAAAATGGCAACACAAAAAAAAAGATTTTATTCTGTTCAAAAATACATCTAATGTGTAAAACTTTTCAAAAATAAAAAAGTTAGACATATTTGGTATCGCCGCGTCTGTAACAACCTGCTCTATAAAAATATTACATGAGATGGCCCCCCAGGTGAATGCTGTAAAAAAAAATTTAAAAAAACTATGCCGTAACAGCCATTTTTTTTTCACTTTGCCTCACAAAAAGTTTAATACCACACGATCAAAAAGGCGTATTTACCCCAAAATGGTACCAGTCAAACCGTCATCTCGTCTCGCAAAAAATGAGCCCCCACATAAGACAATAACTCAAAAAAATGGCTCCCGCATAACCAATTAAAATACAAATTATGGGGTGCTTTTCTCCTGTTACCCCTTGTGAAAATGAAAAATTTGGGGCTAAAGCAACATTTTATTGGAAGAAATGAAACTTTTCATTTTCACAGCCAAGTGTTTCCAAATTCCATAAAACGCTTAGGGAATCAAAGTGGCCAGTACCCCCCTTAATATATTCGTTGAAGGGTGTAGTTTCCAAAATGGGGTCACTCTTTGAGGGTTTCCACTGTAGTGGTACGTCAGGGTCCCTTAATTACAAAATGGTGCCTAAAAACTATTCTAGCAAAATCTGCCCCAAAATCCATATGGCGCTCCTTTCCTTCTGACCACTGCCACAAACCCGTAGAGACGTTTAACACCACATATGGGGTATTTCTGCAAACTGCAAAATCAGAGCAATGTATATTGAAGTTTAGTTTGCTGTTAACCCTTGCTGTGTTGCAAGAAAAAAAATTGAAAGAAACGTGAATAATCTACCAAAAAATTGAAATTTCGAAATTTCACTTCAATTTTCCTTTAATTCTTGTGGAACACCTCAAGGGTTAATAAAGTTTGTAACATCAGTTTTTTATAATTTGAGGGGTGTAGTTTCTAAAATGGGGTCATTTATTAGTGTTTTCCATTAGGTAAGCCTCCCAAAATCACTTTATAACTGAATTGGTGCTCAAAAGAATGGTTTTGGAAATTTTGATGAAAATTTGAAAAATGGCTTCTAAACTTCTAAGGTTTCTCATGTCCAAAAAAAGTAAAATTACATTTATAAAATGATGCCAACATAAAGTATACATATGGGGAATGTAAAATAATAACTATTTTTGGAGGTATTACTATGTATTTTGAAAGTAGAGAAATTGAAATTTTGAAATTTGCTAATTTTTCCAAATTTTTGCTAAATTTGGTATTTTTTTATAAATAAAAATGAAATATTTTGCCACTAACTTACTACTATCGTGAAGCACAATATGTGACGAGAAAACAATCTTAGAATGGCCTGGATAAGTAAAAGCGTTCCAAAGTTATTACCACATAAAGTGACACATGTCAGATTTGCAAAAATTGGCCTGGGGTTAAATAATTTTCATAAAAAAATTCCTACCATTTTTCTGATGCAGAATGTATTTAACTTCCTTACCTGGATGACAGTTTGGCTGAACCATAGATCTGACAGAGCACTGCCCCTAGCTGTTTGCACTCTGTCCGCTCTCATGCCTACTTTCTCTCAGTTAAAAATAGCAGCAGGGAGGGGAAGGAGGTTATACACATCAGAAAAGTGTGTGAAGAAGGGGGAAAGCATCCAAGTTAATCAAGAGGGCAGATCAAACTGGCTGTAGATAGGGAGGAAGACACACAGACAACACAGTTTGAAGGGATAGGGCTATAATCACATAGGCTGTGCAGGAGTGCAAACAGAAAGCAAGTAATAAAGTCCTTAGCATCAGTATTTGTAAGCATAAAGCCTCATTCACACATCAGTGTTTTGGTCAGTAATTTCCATCAGTGATTGTGAGCCAAACCGGGATTGGAGCCTCCACACAGATTAGTTATAAGGGAAAGATCTGCACCTGTTCCGTGTTTAGAGCCACAGCTGGTTTTGACCCACAATCACTGATGGAAATCACTGACCAAAACACTGATGTGTGAATGAGGCATAAGGGAGTAGACCTCTCATGGGCTGTAGAAGATGCTTGTACATGAGAACCAGTGCAGGCAACAATATACAGGACACATTCCTCACATCTAGCATATACAGATATTTTCTTAGGGTACGACCACACAGTCAGGTTTCTGCATGCAGTTTTGAAAGCCAAAATCAGTAGTGAATTAAAACAAAACAGTAGAAGTTGTATTTGTCCTTTACACTTTTCTCTTTTTATCATCCACTCTTGGTTTTGACCACCAAACTGCAAGCAGAAACCTGACCGTATGGCCTTCCATACCTTTTCTTTTTGTTTGAGATATCACAAGATCAGTGGGGTGAGAAGACCAGAAAAAAATTGCATTACTCTGTTGGGCTATTGTTAGTAATGCAAGATGTTTTTTTTTTTATTTGTTTGTTTTTTATACCTAGCCATCTTGTGCCACTCATCTTGGGCTATGACAACTTCACAAGCCAAGACGAAAAGTAAAAATGGACATATCTGTACTGAGAGGGACAGCGGATGGTACAGGTCCTGAGTTTGGGGTGACATCAAATGATATTGATGGTTTTAGGGAATGTAATTTGTTTTTGAGTATATACTAAATTGTAAGGTATAGAACTTACTGTATGACCAAAATTACCCAAGTAACATAGAATCTCTTAAAAAAAACTGCTTACGATTAGAAACCTAGGTTCAAAGAGAAATCATAGGACCCTATAAAAAAAACTCAAAATCAACCATAATTTGGGGAAGATGATGTATGATGTACCGTATTTTTTGCTTTATAAGATGCCCCCCCCCCGATGATAAGACACCCCAGATTTTAGAGAAGGAAAATAAGAAAAAAATATTTTTTATCAGACCTCATATCATATACATTTCAGGACATCACATCAGACCCCATCAGACCTCAGATCAGCCCTTTCAGACCCCCATCAGACCTCAGATCAGCCCACTCAGCCCCCATCAGACCTCAGATCAGCCCACTCAACCCCCATAATAGCCCACTCAGCCCCCATCAGACCTCAAATCAGCCAATCAGCTCACTCAGCCCCCTTATCAGCCCCTATATCAGCCCACTCAGCCCCCATTAGACCTCAGATCAGCCCATGAGCCCCCATATCAGCCTACTTTGCTCTATCAGACCTCAGATCAGCCCATCAGCCCCCATATAAGCCCACTGTGCCCCCATATCAGCCCACAGTGCCCCATCAGACCTCAGATCAGCCCACTGTGCCCCCATATCAGCCCACTGTGCCCCCATCAGACCTTAGATCAGCCCACTGTGCCCCCATATCAGCCCACTGTGCCCCCATCAGACCTAAGATCAGCCCACTGTGCCCCATTAGTGACCCCTATCTTACCTCTCCTGCGCCATGGCTCCGTTCCGTGTATGGTACTCCTCTGTCTTCTCCTGCCGGCACTGCACTGTCACCTGACAGCGTGCAGCGTCAGGTCATAGTGCGCACACTAAGTCCTGACGCTGTACGAGGTCAGGACAGTGAAGCACCAGGAGGTGAAGACTGAGGAGCGCCGGACCCGGAGCGGAGGGTGAGTATGTTTCCCCGCGCCGGGCACCTTATACGTACTAGTGAGCGCTTCCATAATTGAAGTGCTCACTAGTATTCGCTTTATAAGAGGCACAGCGATTTTCCCACTACTTTTGGGGGGTAAAAAAGTGCGTCTTATAAAGCAAAAAATACATTATGTATCTCTTTGGGCTCTGTTAGAAGAAACATTAATGACTTCATAAATTATATAGCTTGCTACTGCTAGGAGGGAATAACTGCATATAAATCTATTCTTATATGTTCCACAGCAGTGGCATGCTCTGCCTATTTGGCTGGGGCATGAAAACAAAATCCTACCCTCTAAATTTTATCCCTCCAGCCTAACCCACTACCATCTTTACTGATTAAAAACATTCTTTTACTGGTGACCCAAATGATAAATATATATATATATATATATATATATATATATATATATATATATATATATATATTACAGACCAAAAGTTTGGACACACCTTCTCATTCAAAGAGTTTTTTGTATTTTCATGACTATGAAAATTGTAGATTCACACTGAAGGCATCAAAACTATGAATTAACACGTGTGGAATTATATACTTAACAAAAAAGTGTGAAACAACTGAAAATATGTCTTATATTCTAGGTTCTTCAAAGTAGCCACCTTTTGCTTTGATTACTGCTTTGCACGCTCTTGGCATTCTCTTGATGAGCTTCAAGAGGTAGTCACCTGAAATGGTATTCCAACTGTCTTGAAGGAGTTCCCAGAGATGCTTAGCACTTGTTGGCCCTTTTGCCTTAACTCTTCGGTCCAGCTCACCCCAAACCATCTCGATTGGGTTCAGGTCTGGTGACTGTGGAGGCCAGGTCATCTGGCGTAGCACCCTATCACTCTCCTTCTTGGTCAAATAGCCCTTATACAGCCTGGAGGTGTGTTTGGGGTCATTGTGCTGTTGATAAATAAATAATGGTCTAACTAAACGCAAACCGGATGGAATAGCATGCCGCTGCAAGATGCTGTGGTAGCCATGCTGGTTCAGTATGCCTTCAGTTTTTAATAAATTCCCAACAGTGTCACCAGCAAAGCACCCCCACACCATCACACCTCCTCCTCCATGCTTCACGGTGGGAACCAGGCATGTAGAGTCCATCCATTCACCTTTTCTGCGTCGCACAAAGACACAGTGGTTGGAACCAAAGATCTCAAATTTGGACTCATCAGACCAAAGCACAGATTTCCACTGGTCTAATGTCCATTCCTTGTGTTCTTTAGCCCAAACAAGTCTCTTCTGCTCGTTGCCTGTCCTTAGCAGTGGTTTCCTAGCAACTATTTTACCATGAAGGCCTGCTGCACACAGTCTCCTCTTAACAGTTGTTGTAGAGATGTGTCTGCTGCTAGAACTCTGTGTGGCATTGACCTGGTCTCTAATCTGAGCTGCTGTTAACCTGCGTTAAACTGGTGACTCGGATTAACTTATCCTCCGCAGCAGAGGTGACTCTTGGTCTTCCTTTCCTGGGGCGGTCCTCATGTCAGCCAGTTTCTTTGTAGCGCTTGATGGTTTTTGCGACTGCACTTGGGGACACTTTCAAAGTTTTCCCAATTTTTCGGACTGACTGACCTTCATTTCTTAAAGTAATGATGGCCACTCGTTTTTCTTTACTTAGCTGATTTTTTCTTGCCATAATACAAATTCTAACAGTCTATTCAGTAGGACTATCAGCTGTGTATCCACCTGACTTCTGCCCAACACAACTTATAGTCCCAACCCCATTTATAAGGCAAGACATCCCACTTATTAAACCTGACAGGGCACACCTGTGAAGTGAAAACCATTTCAGGTGACTACCTCTTGAAGCTCATCAAGAGAATTTCAAATGTAAGAAAGCAGATATGATAAGATGCTTGTATATGAGAATTTATATTAGAATATATATTAGACATTTATGGGTATGTTAATCAACAAAATATTATGAATACCAACAAAATAAATTTACCAAAAGCTAACAGGTGATATTAAGTATAGTAAGCAAAACTGAGAATAAATGTAACAATTCTATAATGTACTAATATTGTAATAACATTTACAATTCAACATGCAGATTAAAAAAAAAGGTTTCCTTCTGAATAGGGACATTATGGGTATGTGAATATATGTGTGACTATCATATATGGTGAGTTAGTGACACAAAGTCAAAGAATATTATTTTTTTATGCTATTTCTTTTTATGTTTTGAGGAATATGCACTGAATATAAAAAACAATCTTTATAATGCAGTAATTCAGATACAAAAGGCACCGGTAAATTATGTACAAAATAACATATATTATAATGTAGATTTTTTTCCGCCACATAGTACCTAACATACATAGGGCATGTTTAGTCGAGTGAATGTTCCCCATCAGTGTAGGCAATGTATAGACATCAATGTACTGAAGTATGGAATCTATTCACACATCTCATATGCTGAGATTTTCAGAGTCAATTTGAATAAATTAGGAAATATTCCATTTACATGCATTTTATCTTGGCTGTGCTTTACTGGTATTCTTAGTTATTTACATGGGTAGACTATAGCTAGTGTTGAGCACATTAAACTCCACAAAATGGAATTCGATCCATATTTCAGGAAAATTTGCAGCAAAGCCAAATTTCCTCGTGTTTCATGGTAGCAAATTGATTTTCCCTAAATAAATTCTTAAAAAATCATACCAACCTCCACCACCAATCCATTTGAGCGCAAAGAGCCAACCACCACCATCTTGATTGTATATCTCTCATGAAATCCCGTGCGAGATCCACGTCTGTCGATTTTGCCCTAGACCTTCAAGCAAGATTGCGGCGCCCAGCTCTTCACGATCAAATGGATGAGGTAAGTATGATTTTTTTTTTTTTAATGTTACACTGTAATATCAATATCAGATGCCACGATCAGCTATGAATACTGCATCTGAGGGGTATAATGATGGGGAGCAGTGAAATTGCGGCTCCCCGTCATTGCACTCACTACTCACAAAGAAATGCGCTTTGTAACAAAGTAATTCGTCATGAAGCAAATTTTTTGTGACGCTGCTAATCAAATTTTTAATACTTCCCTCATCACTATATATATCACTTTGTTCATGTAATGGGCAAAGGGGCAATCCTGCTCTGTAATATTTTGCACACTCTGATGGGAAAAAAGGGACCAAAAAACAGTTCTTCTTAGCAATATAAAAGGAGTCCAGTTGCACTTCAATCTATACAGTTTAAGACATTAACCCCTAAGGACCGTTTCTGCAGACCCCCAGCATGGTTAGACCCTTGGTGGGAATTGTACTTATCTGATCTCCCCCGTTGGGTTCTAGCTTCATCATTTCTCCTCGAATGCTGCAGGTCAAGGGTCCCCCAGCATCAGCATTCAGTTTGAGACAGATTATGTGGCCGTTGATGCCAACAGACTGGCTTTGGTGGTGATGTGTTCTCTATTGGGTGTCACCAAGTATCACCTCACCCAGTGCATGATTGACATGTTGCCATTGTGGACAGTCATTGGCTGAGGTTGCCACATGACCTTTGTCAAACTAGATGTTGATGCAGGGAGATCCAAGACCTGTGGCGCCTGAGGGAGAAAGGTGAAGTTGGAAAATAGCGGTGGGAATCAGGTAAGCTTTATTTCCACCACAGGTCATGATATGCCGGGGGTTTGGGGCTCAGCAGAAAAGATCCCCAGGGGTGAAAAACCCCTCTGATGTAACGGTTATACAGTCACAGTTTACTAGTGGGCTTACAGTCATTTAGTTGTCACGTTGAACAATACAGATCTAACCAGAAAAGTAACTTAAAGGGATATTTTAATAATTTTTTAGCACATATTAACCACCTGTATGTGTAATTTGCTTAAAATAATGGGTGGACGGCTTACTGGAAATATTTTATTTTTATTTATACGTGTGTAAACTATTTCCCGTCTGAACTTTTAGCATGCTAGAGAAGCTCAGCTAACACTCTTTGTCAGATCATCAGTTAGACCAAGGATGAATAAGGGTTGTTACAGCACCACACCTCCTCTATGCTATCTCTGTAGAGTAGCTGGTCAGGACTTATTAAGCCTGTATTACACAGGCTGATTGAGCAAGCGATTGTCAGGAGGGAAGCGTTTCCTCCCGGCAATCGCCTGCTTACTAATGGAGGATACTTCTGCTATTACATGCAGTGATCTCCTCCACAGCATGGGGATGAGTGATCACTATGCCATTGCTTGACCTCATGCTGTCTAGTGGTTTGCGGCAGATCGTAATTAGACAGCAGGTTCTGCGACTGGCAAATGATGATTTTTAAGCGTGCTTAAAAATCACATTAGCCCGATGAACAAGCATTCGTTCATCAATCTTCAGCGGTATTACACGGCAAGATATTCGTTAACAAGTGTTCACACAAACGAAAAATTGACAGGTGTCATATAGCCTTTACACTATACTAATCAATGCAATGCTCCTCTATTTGCTTATTTATCCAGGTCTAGGAAGAGAACAATGGAGCTGTCATTCTGGCCATTACCCCAGTCTTCCACCTATTATTCTAATGAGGATTACCCTGCAGATAAACTTCTCCCTGTGCAGCACTGTCATGCACTGAGATTACCTTGCACTTCCATTGAGAAGAGTTCTCTTTCTGAGATTACTGCTACAGGAGCATACAAAGGAAAATAATTTGTAATGGCACAGTAAAGACAGAATAAAAAAATAAACTGCAAAAAATTCTAAAAAATGTTTTCTGTGAATATTGAGTTTACAAAAATACGGACATGCCTGCTTAAAGCTTTCCAAAATCTGTAATAGGGCCCCAGAATTATCACATATCATTTAAAAGATTGGTGTTCTCATGTTTCAGAGCCCTGGTTTGACCGCAACCTCTGCATAGCTATTACACCCCTTCCTCTAATACATCTCTACTTTACCTTTTGTACAAAATGTTGATATGTTATCAAATCAACAACTTAAATAAGCAACAATATTTCTTTGCCTGTAGCCCTGTTCCCTTATTTTATGTGACATGCTGGCTGCCAGTAAAATATTGCAATCTTCCCTACACTCTAGACAGACATCACCCCTTCTCCATCAATAAGCAGAATCTATACCCTGCCCTGCCGTGAAGTGTACAAACAAGAGGAAACACTATAACACTGCAGTCTTAGAAGACTAATACAAAAGGCATGTATCATACTAAATTAATGTGGCAGATTCACAAAACGTCAGTGCTTTAGGCAGAAATTGACTTTAGAGTGTAATACGAATAAGAGGTCAATGTATGTTATTAGGAATGGCTGCGGTTGTGTAGTTCGGTACTAAACATTGATTTATACTTTGCTTAAGCTATATTTTTTACATGTTAGTGGTATACTGTTAAATCACTGGCTTGCAGCAGAGCAAATCAGCCATTATATTTAGTGCAGAACGTAAGAAGAACCCACTGATACATTGGCTACATTCTCCTGGTATAATATATCAAGGTGTCAATACATGTATATTTTCTTTACCAGCATCTCGGAAATGTAGTTGTTAATTAAAATAGTCATCTATTTAATGATAAGGTCGCGTTAACATTCAGCACATGATGTTCTGAATGGAGCCAGTCAGACTAATGCAAAACCCAGCATACTAATTGGCTGCCGCCGTTCCCATAGCAACATTATACGGCCAGTATGCATTCAGTGGATTGAATGAGCTAAGCTGCTGAAGGACCTATTTGTGTCCAACAGTGTGATAAATCAGGAAAATGCAGAAATAATTTCAAGGGTATGCTAGTTCTCAACTAACAAAAGTGTGTCTACTCGCCCGTCATTGACTGCCTAATTTTTCCTTTATAGAAGTAGTTCAACAATAGCTAAATCCAATAAAATACTTCTTATTCCACTGGAATGTTAAATTTGGCAGCCCCATACTGAAGAGGCTCAAGACCATCTACACTTTTCAGGAATCAGACTATTTACATGATTAAAGGGTATCTGTCAGCAGAAACATGGACGTTAACCTGACTGACATTTGCAATGTGCTAATGTCAGCTGAACAAAACCGTATTAGTTCCATTTCACTACTTGCTGCCGTTACTGAGAAAAAGAACTTTTATTATATGCTAATTAGCCTCTAGGTGTTGCTTCTGCTCCTCTGTTCTCCCACCTCTGGCCACGCCCTGTTAAACTTGATTGACACGGCCAGGAAGTGTTCACATCATCCTGCCTGGTCCTGAGTTTGGGTGAAATCTTCAGCCATTTAGTATGTGGCACAGGCGTAGTGAAGAAAGGACGCTTGCAGGCTGTGGATGTACTCATTGCGCCTGCGCCGCATCACAATACATCTGGAAAAAGAGTGATGCCAGCATCACTGAAGAGGAGAAGGTGTACTGTGAAGTATGTGGCGCAGGCGCAGTAAGGATATCCACAGCCAGCGAACATCCTTTCTTTACTACGCCTGTGCCACATACTAAATAGCTGATGATTTCACCCGAAATCAGGGCCAGGCAGGATGATGTGAACATTGCCTGGCCATGTCAATCAAGTCTAGCAGGACATGGCCAGAGGTGGGAGAACAGAGCCTACAGGAGTAGGAACAATGCTATCCCCCCCCCTTCCCCCCGTGCTCCTAGAGACTCATTTGTATATAATAAAAAATTTTCTCAATAACGGGTGCACGTCGTGAAATGGGATTAATATGGTTATGTTCAGCTGACATTATCGCTAATAGAGATGAACAAACTTTTCAAAAGTTCAATTCGGCTGATTCGCCGAATTTTACAAAATAATTACTTTGTCACGAAGTGCATTTTTTGTCAGTAGTGGGTGCAATGTCAGTGAGCTGCAATAGCGCCGCCCCTCATCATTGTACCCCTTAGATGCCGTGTTCATACATGATCGCAGCATCTGAGTGTAAAAAAAAGTGTAAAATTAACATTAAAAAATTTAAATCAAACTTACCACCTCCGTTTGCTCACGACGGGCCAGCCGCCACCATCTTGCTTGAAAATTCGTCACGAAATCTCATGCGGCACAAGATTACGTAATCACACTGGTCGGCGTGGTGACATCATACGTCACCACACACTGGATTTCAGCCGAGATTTTTAATCAAGATGGCGTCTGGCGGCTCATTGCAAGCAAATGGAGAAGGTAAGTATGGATTTTTTACTTTTTTACACCATTTCGGCTTCGAGGTGAATCAAATTTATCCTGAAATTTGGATTGAATTCCACTTCGTGGGATTCGATTCACTCATCTCTAATCGCTAGTCAGCCAGGTTAACGCCCATGTGTCTGCTGACAGAAGCCCTTCAAAGGTCAATCACTCTTTGAAACAAATATCAATCTTGCCTCCCCAACTCCTTAAAGGGGTTGTCTCACTTCAGTAAGTGGCAATTATCATGTAGAGAAAGTTAATTCAAGGCACTTACTAATGTATTGTGATTGTCCATATTGCTTCCCTTGCTGGCTGGATTCATTTTTCTATCACATTATACACTGCTCGTTTCCATGGTTACAGACCACCCTGCAATCCATCAGTGGTGGCCGTGCTTGCACAATATAGGAAAAAGAACTAGCCCATGTGCACTCTCATGGTCCTGGCCACCAGGGAGGCTGACACTTTTTCCTATATTGTGCAAGCACAACCACCACTGATGGATTTGAGGGTGGTCTGTAATCATGGAAACGAGCAGTGGATAAAGTGATGGAAAAATAAATCCAGACAGCAAAGGAAGCAATATGGACAATCACAATACATTAGTAATTTTCTTGTATTAACTTTCTCTGCATGATAAATGCCACTTGCGGAAAACTATTAGATCTGTGGAGGTCCTATCACAGAGATGCCACCGATCACTAGAAAGGGTACCCCATATATGCCTTGGAGCCAATTGAAATTAACAGAGCAGCAGGTTAAGCAAGTGCATTCATCTCTACAAGAGCAAAGCACAGCACTAGGTTATTTCCGGGACTCCCATAGAGATAAATTGATCAGCACTGCACATGCTCAATCTGCTGCTCTGAGGAGTACAGGGTCTCTGTTCAATTTTATGTTACTTGTTTAAATATTGACATGGAAAATGAAAAACAACCACCAAAATTTTTTAAAATATGCTAAACATAAAAATGTGATTTAAACAATAGGTCATTTTTGGATGACATGTTTGCATTAGTAACTAACTTGAATTGCCCATGTAATAACAGTTCTGGAGCATTTTTTCATATAAATCTATGTTGTACCATTGCTCTGTTATTTCTTCCAGAAGTTTATAAATGAATTGCCAGCAATCTGCAATACTGGTTGTTTCTAGTTGGGGATACCTCCCTGCACAGTCTGACACTATTGAATCCAATCAGTGCTGCCAGTACCAGACTGAGCAAGGGCTCACCACCAATTGGTGTTAATAAATGTGCCCCTTAATCTCTAATAAGAATATTAGCTGCAGCGTGAAATGCAAGAAACCCTCTTCTATCAGCAGCCAGAATCATTCACCTTGTCACCCAGTTTTGGATAATGTGATCAATAATGTAGTCCTATTCAAAAAGACTTATGACACCTATTAGATTAGTTGTGTAGAAATCCTCCGATGATGAAGGTGTAGCTGGTTTATGGTCCTACCATCATACAGCACATACAGTGCCTTGCAAAAGTCCTCACCCCCTGGAACTTTTCAACCTTTTGCCACATTTCAGGCTTCAAACAAAAAGATATAACATTTTAACAATTGTGAAGTGGAACGAAATTTATTGGATCATTTAAACTTTTTTTGTAATAATAAAACTGAAAAGTGGGGCGTGCAAAATTATTCGGCCCATTTACTTTCAGTTCACAAAACTCACTCCAGAAGTTCATTGAGGATCTCTGAATGATCCAATGTTGTCCTAAATGACTGATGAAGAGAAATAGAATCCACCTGTGTGTAATCAAGTCTCTGTATAAATGCACCTGCTCTGTGATAGTCTCAGGGTTCTGTTTAAAGCACAGAGAGCATCATGAAGACCAAGGAACACACCAGGCCGGTCCATGATACTGTTGTGGAGAAGTTTAACACCTTAAGGACCCAGCCATTTTTCACCTTAAGGACCAGGCCATTTTTAGCAAATCTGACATGTCTCACTTTACGTGGTGATAACTTTAGAATGCTTTTACTTATTCAGGCCATTCTGAGATTGTTTTCTCGTCACATATTGTACTTCATGACAGTGGTAAATTTGAGTCAAAATATTTTGTTCTTATGTATAAAAAAATACCAAATTTACCAAAAATTTAGAAAAATTTGCAAATTTCCAAATGTCAATTTCTCTACTTTTAAAATACATAGTAATACCTCCAAAAATAGTTATGACTTTACATTCCCCATGAGTCTACTTCAGGTTTGGATCACTTTGAAAATTACATTTTATTTTTTTGGGACGTTAGAAGGCTTAGAAATTTAGAAGCAAATCTTGAGTTTTTTCCCAAAATTTCCAAAACCCACTTTTTAAGGACCAGTTCAGGTTTGAAGTCACTTTGTGAGGCTTCCATCATAGAAACCACCCAAAAATGACCCCGTTTTAGAAACTACACCCCTCAAGGTATTCAAAACTGATTTTACAAACGTTATTAACCCTTTAGGTGTTCCACAAGAATTAAAGGAAAATGTAGCCAAAATTTCAGAATTTCACTTTTTTGGCAGATTTTCCATATGAATCATTTTATTCTGAGAATAAAGCAAGGGTTAACTGCCAAACAAAACTCAGTAATTATTACCCTGATTCTGTAGTTTACAGAAATTCCCCATTTGTCATCGTAAACTGCTGTACAGTCACACGACAGGGCGCAGAAGGAAAGGAAAGGAAAAAGTTTAAGTTGCCTTGTCACATTTGATGCACCCCTAGAGTAGGAAACTCCAAAAAACTGACCCCATTTTGGAAACTACAGGATAAGTTGGCAGTTTTGTTAGTGCTATTTTAGTGTACATACGATTTTTGGTAGCTGTATATTACAGTTTTTGTGAGGCAAGGTAACAAAAACTAGCAGTTTTGGCATTCTTTTTATTTTTTTGTTATTTACAACATTCATCTGACAGGTTAGATCGTGTGATATTTTTATAGAGCAGGTCGTTACGGACGCGGCAATATCTAATATGTATACTTTTTTATTTAAGTTTTACACAATATTTTTGAAGCACAAAAAAAAATCACATTTTAGTGTCTCCATAGTCAGAAAGCTGCAATTTTTTTATTTTTTGGGCGATTGTCTCAGGTAGGGGCTCATTTTTTGCGGGATGAGATGACGCTTATATTGGTACTATTTTTGGGGGCATATGCTTTTTGATCGCTTGGTATTACAATTTTTGTCATGAAATGTGACAAGAAATGGCTTTTTTTAGACAGTTTTTATTTTTTATTTTTTACGGTGTTCACCTGAGGGGAGAGATGATGCAATACTTTTGTAGAGCAGTTTTTACGGACGTGGCGATACCTAACATGTATACTTATTTTTTTTAAGTTTTACACAATAATATCCTTTTTGAAACAAAAAAAAAATCATGTTTTAGTGTCTCCATAGTCAGAGAGCTGTGGGTTTTTTTTTTTTTTTTTGGGCGATTGTCTCAGGTAGGGGCTCATTTTTTGAGGGATGAGATGACGATTAAACTGGTACTATTTTGGGGGGCATACGCTTTTTTGATTGCTTGGTATTACAATTTTTGTGATGAAATGTGACAAAAAAATGGCTTTTTTTAGACAGTTTTTATTTTTTATTTTTTATGGTGTTCACCTGAGGGGAGAGATCATGCAATATTTTTGTAGAGCAGTTTTTTTACGGACGTGGAGATACCTAACATGTATACTTATTTTTATTTATTTAAGTTTTACACAATAATATCCTTTTTGAAACAAAAAAAAATCATGTTTTAGTGTCTCCATAGTCAGAGAGCTGTAGTTTTTTTTATTTTTTGGGCGATTGTCTCAGGTAGGGTCTAATTTTTTGCGGGATGAGATGACGATTAGATTGGTACTATTTTTGGGGGCATACGCTTTTTTGATCGCTTGTTATTACAATTTTTGTGATGAAATGTGACAGAAAATGGCTTTTTTAAGAAAGTTTTTATTTTTTACGGTGTTCACCTGAGGGGAGAGATCATGCAATACTTTTGTAGAGCAGTTTTTTACGGACGTGGCGATACCTAACATGTATACTTATTTTTATTTATTTAAGTTTTACACAATAATATCTTTTTGAAACACAAAAAAATCATATTTTAGTGTCTCCATAGTCAGAGAGCTATGGTTATTTTTATTTTTTGGGCGATTGTCTTAGGTAGAGGCTAATTTTTTGCGGGATGAGATGACGATTAGTTTGGTACTATTTTTGGGGGCATACGCTTTTTTGATCGCTTGGTATTACAATTTTTGTGATGAAATATGACAAAAAATGGCTTTTTTTAGACAGTTTTTATTTTTTATTTTTTACGGTGTTCACCTGAGGGGAGAGATCATGCAATACTTTTGTAGAGCAGTTTTTTACGGACGTGGCGATACCTAACATGTATACTTATTTTTATTTATTTAAGTTTTACACAATAATATCCTTTTTGAAACAAAAAAAAATCATGTTTTAGTGTCTCCATAGTCAGAGAGCTGTAGTTTTTTTTATTTTTTGGGCGATTGTCTCAGGTAGGGTCTAATTTTTTGCGGGATGAGATGACGATTAGATTGGTACTATTTTTGGGGGCATACGCTTTTTTGATCGCTTGTTATTACAATTTTTGTGATGAAATGTGACCAAAAATGACTTTTTTTAGACAGTTTTTATTTTTTTTATTTTTTACGGTGTTGACCGGGCGGGCTGGATCATGTGATATTTTAATAAAGCAGGTTTTTACGGACGTGTCGATACCTAATATGTATATTTTCTTTTCTATTTTTATGTGTTTCTTTTATTGAAACTTTATTTTTTTTTTGTTAAAACACTTTTATTTAACTTTTTTTTTAACATTTTACTTATGTCCCAGTAAGGGACTTTAACATTTCAGGGTCTGATCCCTGATTGAATGCAGCACAATACATCTGTATTGTGCTGCATTCAACTGTCAGCGTCTCACACTGTGAGACGCTGACTGTTGCCTAGGAGACCCAGAGCTGTGGCTGGGTCTCCTGGGCTTCCGTAGATGGGAGTCCCAATGCCTCTGGGCAAGGCATCGGGGCTTCCATCTCAACCATTGGGCCCCCCTCCACGCCTCATGGGGACCCGATGGCTTTAAAAAGCTGACGCAATTGTTGACCGCGGCATACAAGGGGTTAATCCACTGGCACCGGTGTAATCACCGGTGCTGGTGGGTACAGCCGGGCCCCTGCTGTAG
The DNA here is from genome assembly GCA_900303285.1 of Rhinella marina. Classification (NCBI taxonomy): domain Eukaryota; kingdom Metazoa; phylum Chordata; class Amphibia; order Anura; family Bufonidae; genus Rhinella; species Rhinella marina. The sequence goes on along the minus strand of ONZH01026277.1, from coordinate 79,344 downwards.
ATTGCGGCAGCGGGGCAGCAGCAGCACGTTAACCCTAGGACGAGAATGCTCATCCTAGGGCGTTAAGTAACGCCATATTAGGACGAGCATTCTCGTCCTAGGTCGGCAAGGTGTTAAAGCCGGATTTGGATATCAAAACTGATAGAGACATACCCCAAGCGACTTGCAGCTGTAATCGCAGCAAAAGGTGGCGCAACAAAGTATTAATGCAAGGGGGCCGAATAATTTTGCACGCCCCACTTTTCCGTTTTATTATTTAAAAAAAAGTTTAAATGATCCAATAAATTTTGTTCCACTTCACAATTGTTGTTGATTCTTCACCAAAAATTTAAAATGTTATATCTTTTTGTTTGAAGCCTGAAATGTGGCAAAAGGTTGAAAAGTTCCAGGGGGCCGAATACTTTCGCAAGGCACTGTAGATAGTCATTTTGTGCGCTCAGGCTAAACAATTGAACATCATTATTCAGAGTTTCCTTCTTGCTATCAAACAATAGTAAATCTTCCCAATCCTCCCAAGTATCAGCTTGACTACACTTCATTCAGACCTGGAGATGTCTGGCCATTGTTGGTAATTTACAGATAAAGAAAATAATTTCACAGCTTTTCTCCATGTGATTTGATTTCTTATATTTAGTGGTCCAGACGTCTCCTCTGAGCCACTGGGTCACATTGTAATGGAATGGCACAAACAGACAATAAAAAAAAAGAAAAAGGTGAAAAAGCCTTAAACAATATAAGTATTTTCAGCAGCGCAACTGTCTGACCGCTAAAACTGACTATACAAGCTGTTGACCTGCTTCGTGACATAACTGAAATTAGAAGAAAATCACATTGTTACCAAAATCTCAGGATATACTGGTAAAAAGAATATATGTCCACTGCACTCAATGCTGTGAAAAAAGTATGTTCTGATTTCCAATAATCATTTGTTTAGTGCTTTAAATTTAGTTAAAAATAAATGATATATTTATTATTTGTGTATTTCCAATTGTCAGTATTTAGAGTGATTAAAAAAAACAAACAAAAAACTTCTGCAGCTTATTCCAGAGGTGTTACTGGTTTATAACCATATTTTCCCCATCACAAAGATCTTCCTCTTTATTACCTCTATAGGTTTGAAATCCGATGATTGTACTGACCAGTCACAGTGAACATATTGGTGCAAACTGTAAACTTAAAGGCTATGTACACCTTTGGGGGCAATTTTTTTAATTATTGCATTGTACTTATTTTGAGTTAAAAATAATGCTTTCACTTGGTCTTTATTAAAAATATGGAACCCATTTTTCTGTACATAGTTGAGATGCTCTAATAGAGGGATCTGAATTTTCTCTCTGCTCCTTCAGACCAGGAGATGATGAGTTTCTTATCTCTGCCCTCTGACATTAAAAACACTTATAGCACAGTTCTCATCTTACTGATAAGAATGTACTTCAAGACCAGGCCTAATTTTGCAAATCTGACATGTGTCACTTCATGTGGTAATAACTTTGGAACGCTTTTACTTATCCAAGCCATTCAGAGATTGTTTTCTCATGACACATTGTACTTCATGTTAATGGTAAATTTGAGTCAATATGTTTTACCTTTATTTATAAAAAAATCTAAATTTACTGAAAATTTTGAAAAAAAAATCACAATTTTTTAAATATGAATTTCTCTGCTTTTAAGTTGCATAGGAATATCTAATAAAATTGTTATTAATGAACATTCACCATATGTCCACTTTATGTTGGCATAATTTTGGAAATGTAATTTTATTTTTTTAGGACGTTAGAAGGCATCAAATTTTAGATGTAATTTTTAAGATTTTCATGAAAATTTCCAATAGTTAATTTTAAAGGACCTTTGCAGTTCTAAAGTGACTTTGAGGGGCTTAAATAATAGAAACCTCCCATAAATGAACATATTTTAGAAACTACAGCCCCCAATGTAATCAAAACTGATTTTACAAAGTTTGTTAACCCTTTAGATTTCCCACAAGAATTAAAACAGAAGGAAGGTGAAATTTAAAATATATATATTTTTTCGCAGATTTTCAATTTTTAATTCATTTTTCCCATAAGATAGCAAGGGTAAACAGCAAATCAAACCTGAATATTTATTTTCCTGATTCTGAAGTTTGCAAAAACACCCAATATGTAGTTGTAAACTGCTCTGTGACCGGCAGTAATGAGAGGGAGATAGTACAAGCATTTGTGATCACTTTGACAGCTTGTCAGAGTGATCAAAAGCCTGGAGACCAGGAAAAAAGTTCTCAGGTTAAAGCTCCATGTTCTTGGCTGTCAGGAGGCAGCTGAGTCATGGAGCTTCTATGTACAGGTGCTGCACACAGGGGGCAAAGCTGAAGGACGTTTATAGTCAATGGGCAGACTTGAAGTGGTTAAATAAGTGTTTATGACTTCTTAGTAAATAAGACATAAGGGTTATTAGATGATGCACAAAGTGAAAGTAAAAAGTACCAGTCACATAGCTAGACAAACAGTTAGGGCCCATTCACATGACCGTGACATGATATATTCCGCAATTTCAATGACCGCGGACAGCCGCGGCTCCACAAAAAAAATAGAACATATCCTATTCTTGTCTGCAATAGCAGACAAGAACAGGCATTTTGTATGGGGTGCCGGCCTTGTGTTCCAGCATTTTTGCGGATCTGCAACAACACCGCCGTCTGAACGGCCCCTTAACCCTTTGTGACAGATCAACTAAATATTTTTAATAAAGACTAATTAAAAAAATGATTTTTAGCCGAAAATGAGTAAAATACAATAAGAAAAAAATGCCTCCGAAGGTACATAGCCTTTAAAGCAGCTTCTTCTGTTAGGACCCATTTGCATGGGCTGATGGATCATCACTAAAGAACCATTCATTCTCTATCATTGCCCACCTGCATATGCTGCAAGCATGCCCTCTGTATCTAGATAAACGACTGCTACTATGATCAAAATATAACATATTGGTTAGTTTTCTCTACCTCTCCTCTCGACCCAGAACCTGTCCACCCCTATTCTCTTATGCCTGACATGGTTACTTGCTTGATAATCGACCTATCATGTGTATACTAAGTTCTTTCTCTAATCTAATCTAAGTCATATCTACCTGGACGTTTATTCATACCACCTACATATTGTTTTCCATATAGGCCATCGCTCTGATGTTTTTTCATATTTTATTACAAGATAGATTTTACGATTATAGATTAATACTGTTCTTTTATCTACAGCGATACATTGAAAAAGGTCAAACTAGACCAAAACGTTTGTCTTGGGTATCACAACTAATACATGTCTCTCTGGGACGTCTCGTACATGCAACATAATGAGCTGAATATAATTTCGGATATTCCTTGGTACCACTTTTTTGAATAATTAACACATGTGCTTTAAAAAAAAAGAGGAGGTATCATATCTCTCCTTTATATTTTCTCATTTTTTTAAGATCCATTCTTATCCATTCTTGTGTGGCCCTATAAGCATCACATTACGCCAGGGCTAGATGAAAGCTAGACGTATACGGATCTATGAGTGTACTCTGCATTTTGTATCTGAAGAAGGCTTGGACACGGCAGAGACAAACATACAATTTACCTTCTGGCACAAGGAACATAGATGGCAAAATATTCAAACTCTCATCTGATATACAGATGTGGAATACTCAGAGCAGGCACTTCACGACTATAGAATTGCACTCATACTGACATTATTGACTAGTACATGATAGCTGAGACTATACAGTATATGGCTTCTTCTTGTATCAGCGACTGAATGCAAACAGTATGTACATTATTTTCATCCAGCATTTAGATCTGTATTTGACAACTGGATAGCTACCTTGTACAAAAGTAATCCACAGATAAATAACCTGTAATCACTGTTGACATAGCAATATGTAAGGAAAGGACAGCGATATCAAAACCTTGGTGCTCTCCTACATGATAAATACTACTAAAAGGCTAGGCGATATTTATTCTATAGTAAATGTACACTATTTCGGCAGTGCTTCCGTGCTGTGTTATGAGATAGCGATGAGTTATATAGAGGCACCAACATCGACTAAAAATCCATGTAAGACTATACATTTTTACTTCCCAATGGTATTTGATAGATATGCATCTCCCATACTCCATATGTCTTGTCTCTGGTGCATCCTATGACGTTACTCAAGAATACAGACACAATCACAGAAAGAAAGTGGTCTCAAATGGCAGAAAATGCTCAAAAACCCCAAATGCTGTAGTGCATTTATAATCAGGGGAGCAAATCCTGCACATGTGGTCCGCTTCTGAACGTAATCCCCAGCAAAAATGCATACAATGGAGGATGTCTGCAGCAGACCACATGTACCACAAAGACATCCTACACAGGATATCCAAATGTGCGGATGTGACAAACTATATAAAACAAAAATTCACAGAAAATGGTGCACTACAACGGCAAATGCAATTGACAATATATGGCTAAACCCTCACACTGATATTAAAGTGAGACTATCGCCAATATATTCTTATATCAAGAACATACTGGAACCCGAGCAACCCGTCAAGGTATCTCAAGTGGCACAGGACCTAACGCTAACCCTACATACCGTTGGGCATTTTCAGATAGGGGCATAAAGTCCGACACACAGCGACCAATTCCCAGCCTCCAGCGTGAAATCACACATAAAATGGGAGCGGGGCGGAGGCTGTGAGTCCCACCCATCCCTGATGCCATGTGACCCAGGGTTATGTAGGGTTAGCGTTAGGTCCCGTGCCACTTGAGATACCTTGACGGGGTGCTCGGGCTCCGGTATGTTCTTGATATAAGAATATATTGGTGAAAGTCTCCTTTTAATATGAGACTTTTAGTGTGAGGGAAAAAAATTTTTTCTGTGATTTTTGTTTTACATTTATACCTGGAGGTGTGGCAACTCCAGGTTGAATGTGCCTTGATTTGACCAATGGGTAACATTCTGGTGCACCTGTGCTGCCTGGGTCACATGGCGTCAGGGATGGGTGGGACTCACAGCCTCCGCCCCCCTCCCATTGTATGTGTGATTTCACGCTGGAGGCTGGGAGCTGGTCGCTGTGTGTCGGACTTTATGCCCCTATCTGAAAATGCCCAACGGCATATAGGGTTAGCTTTAGGTTCCGTGCCACTTGAGATACCTTGATGGGGTGCTCGGGCTCCGGTATGTTCTTGATATAAGAATATATTGGCGAACGTCTCATTTTAATATCAGTGTGAGGGTTTAGCCATATATTGTCAATTGCATTTGCCGTTGCAGTGCACCATGTTCTGTGCATTTTTACTCAAGAATACAGCCATAAAGATAACCTGCCATTGAGACAAACCAAATGATAATGAATCACCAGCGTGATGTCCAAACAGCGCTATACCATTGACTACAGAGTGGATTTGCAATTGCAACCATTAAAAAGTCCTTGAAGATGCAAAACAATTGAAGCCATTTGGTCCTTCTGAGCCTCATGTTGAGCCTTATTTTACACTTATTTGTTTGACTATTATTTTACCATTTAACAGTGCTACTTCTAAGTTCCAAGGAGCGGGATATATGAGAAACAGAGGAGCTTAAATCCTTAAAGGGAATTGTCATCAGCGACCTTCCTATCAAACATTTTTTTGCATAGACACAGATCCATGGTTCACCTGAATAAAACACTTTTTTTTCTGAGGCCGAAAATAAATTCCTGTCCTTTCTTTTCTGTCCTGCATAATGGAAACCAGAGTGGGTGCAATGACATGAACGGCGATCACGCTGCCCCACCCACCGTCATTTAACTCCTGAGATGCTGCATTCACCGCTGATCGCAGCATCTGTAATTCCTATTTAGCCTTTCCGGAGTAAAAAAAATAATACTGACCTCATCCACTTGTTGAGAGGTTATCCAAGATGGGAGTCATCTTGATTGAAGAAGACCTGCCAAAGGACCTTCAGTGAGTGTGTCACCACTGATGAAGACCGGAGCAGACAGCCTCTCCACAAGTGAATGAGGTGAGTATTATTTTTCCAGGCATGATTTTGGGAAAAATTGAATAGTTACCATGAAGTGCAAGGAAATTCTGCTTTGTGCCGAATTAAATTTTTCCTGAAATTCAGATTAAAGTCCACTTTGGATACTTCGATTCGCTCAACACTAGTTACGACCATCCTGCAATTCAGCAGCTGTAACTGTGCTGGCACACTATGGGAAAAAGAGGAACTTTTTCCTATAGAGTTTAAGCACGCCCACCACTGCTGCATTGCAGGTCATAACCCCTGGATACGAGCAGTGTATGATCTGATGGAAAAATTAATCCTGCTAGCAAAGGAGGGAATATGGACAATCACATTACATTAGTAAGTGCCTTGCATTAGCTTTGTGTATATGATAAATGCCATTTGATGAAGTGAGACAACCCCTTTAAGTCCCTACATTCTGAAGATATGCTCTCCATACTGTACATCTTTTTGAAGGTCTAAAGAAGGATACAATCTTGATACAAGTTACAGGGGAACATCCATGTTTCCCTTGTGACACATTCCAGTCTTCCATTGGACCTAAAAAGAGGTGCAAGATGGACCACTCCTATATGATGTGCAAGGAGTTGAAGTTACCTGATGCAACTGGTATCTTGTTTAAAGGGATTGCCCATGAAAATTGTCCATATGTTCTACTAGGGCATATGGACATCATAGAGGGGCGTTATCTGTTCAGGCCATTAGCTAAGGTTGGGTTCACAGTACCTTTTTGTCTTAAGTTTAACCTATACAAAAAACATGTATACGCTAAACGGATGCCTCAGACAGATGTCATTCAGTGGCATCTGTCACCATAGAGTTCAATTGAAAAAACAAACATATATGTTAAAGTATACATGTTTTACTGGACTCTGCAAGGTGGTAAATAATAGTGCACTGCACTTTTGTATCCCGTTTTTTCCCAAATTTATACATTAATTGTAGGGCAAAATCATGATGACTACAAAATGGACAGCCTCTGTAACAGCAACTCAGGGGTCCAGCAGTGGCCGATAGCCGGACCCCTTCTGTATGCACTAGCATCGGTGAAAACACCGATGCCGGTGCATTAACCCTCACATTGCCGCGGTCAGCGCTGACCGTGGCATATGCGATGTCGGCGCTGGGAGCGAGAGCCCATCAGGTCCCCGCGCTGCTGTGACGAAAAAGTGTAATAGCAGGCGATCAAAAAGTCTTATGTACCCCAAAATGGTACCAATGAAAACTTCACCTCATCCCGCAAAAAACGAGCCCCCACATAAGACAATAACTCAAAAAAATAAAAATCAATGGCTCCCGCAAACCAATCCATCAACATCTGTGCTGCAAAATCCATATTTCTCCTGTTACCCCTTGTGAAAATGAAAAATTTGGGGCTAAAGCAACATTTTATTGGAAGAAATGAAACTTTTCATTTTCATAGCCAAGTGTTTCCAAATTCCATAAATTCCGTAAAAGGGGTCAAAGTGGCCAGTACACCCCTTAATATATTATTTAAAGGGTGCAGTTTCCAAAATGGGGTCACTTTTTGAGGGTTTCCACTGTAGGGGTACGTCAGTGTCTCTCAATTACAAAATGGTGCCTAAAAACCATTCTAGCAAAATCTGCCTCCAAAATCCATATGACGCTCCTTTCCTTCTGACCACTGCCACAAACCCATAGAGACGTTTACCACCACATATGGGGTATTTCTGCAAACTGCAGAATCAGAGTAATGTATATTGAAGTTTAGTTTGCTGTTAACCCTTGCTGTGTTGCAAGAAAAAAATTATTAGCGTTAATAATCTACCAAAAAATTATAATTTTGAAATTTCACCTCCATTTTCCTTTAATTCTTGTGGAACACCTCAAGGGTTAATAAAGTTTGTAACATCAGTTTTTTATAATTTGAGGGGTGTAGTTTCTAAAATGGGGTCATTTATTAGTGTTTTCCATTAGGTAAGCCTCCCAAAATCACTTTATAACTGAATTGGTGCTCAAAAAAATGGTTTTGGAAATTTTGATGAAAATTTGAAAAATGGCTTTTAAACTTCTAAGGTTTCTCACGTTCAAAAAAAGTAAAATTACATTTATAAAATGATGCCAACATAAAGTATACATATGGGGAATGTAAAATAATAACTATTTTTGGAGGTATTACTATGTATTTTGAAAGTAGAGAAATTGAAATTTTAAATTTGCTAATTTTTCCAAATTTTTGCTAAATTTGGTATTTTTTTATAAATAAAAATGAAATATTTTGCCACAAATTTACTACTGTCGTGAAGCACAATATGTGACGAGAAAACAATCTTAGAATGGCCTGGATAAGTAAAAGTGTTCCAAAGTTATTACCACATAAAGTGACACATGTCCGATTTGCAAAAATCGGCCTGGGATTTAAGGCGAAAAGTGGCTGGGTACTGAAAGGGTTAAACAGTATCATCTGCGTTTATCCATATGCGCGTTTGTAGTGCCTGAGCAATGTACTTTTCTCTTATGTCAACAATACCACCCACACAGATTTCTACACTGCAGTTATACATATTTTTGTACTTTAGTTTATACAAAATTGTAAATTTTATCTTATTGTATGTGAACTTTTGCTAATTTATTTAAAGAAGGGGTTGACCGAATTATAAAAAAAATAATAATAATAATGAAGCACTGTTAATCTGACAGTAATATATATATATATATATATATATATATATATATATATATATATATGCAAGTTTGAGGCAAAAATAAAATAAAATATATATATATATATATATATATATATATATATATATATACATACTCATTTACCTGGTTCTGTTCTGACCCCTTTGCTTACATGCAGTTGCAGAGCTGTGAGGGTGTGTAACTACAATCTCTGAAGGTGTCAACAAAGACTGTATTTCCACTCCACCTGCTCTGCAAAGGGAGTGAACAAAATTACTGGCCTGTCTTCAGTCTGACTGCTGAGATTCTCATGTTGCATGTGTGGGACTACAAATCCCAGCTTCACAGTACAATAACATTGCTGATACATACAGGATCTTCCTCCTACCTGTTCTTCTGCAATACTCTGCAGACACTTCTTCACAACTAGCATGAGCACAGAGGAGAAAACTCTTCTGAATGTTTTCCTAGCTCTGTGTTTGCAGGGTGAGGAGGGAGTTAGGATCCTGTGCACAGCATTTGTCTCTTCACTGCCTGGAGAAGAGGAAACCCTGAAGTTGCTCAGAAGAGCCTCTAACCATGAGTCTGTGCTGTTTATGGTAGAAGGGGTTGAACTTTGCTGAAGAATCCAGTGGGAGGCTAGACACAGGTCAGACAGCTCAGCCAGCAGATCGGTTATAGGCTGTATAGGATTCCCAGTTACAGTGCTCAGTACTGCTGCTGCTTCTGTTTGTGACAGATGATATAAGGAACACGAACTCCACATCTAGATATGTGCTATGCATGGTAGATATCAATGTGTCTCGTCTCAAGAGCTGAGTTCAGGGGAAACTGATAATTAGTGATGGGACATGGAAAGGGGAAAACTCGTGGTAAATATATCTCTTAATAATATAAAAATGAATTTCTGTCTGTCTGTCTGTCTGTTCTCTATGCGCGACCAAACTACTGGACTGATTTTCACCAAATTCGGCACACAGGTACATCAGGTGTCCGGGAAGGTTTTAGACCAGGTCTCATCTCTCTAGGACGTACCGTTCCCGAGATATTCCCAAAATATGATCTCCATTAGCCAACATTACAACTGGGAGCTTTGGTTTTAAACTCCAACTGCCATTCTCTGCAAAGCCACACAGGGAGGGCAGGTTTCCATAACAACCAGGTAATTATCAGCAGCTGAGGATCTAATCCATTTCTATTCACTGACACTGTTAAAGGTATTCCGGTTACCATAAATATAACTTATGTTTTTTTCTATTACTACAGTTCAGTAGTAATAAAATATGTTTTCCTCCACTGCTGCCCATTGCGTGGGCTCATAAATAAGCATGGTATTGACCTTTAATTCAGGCCACCCTAAAAGAAGTACTTAAAACCCCCGCCCCAGGTCTCACTAAGCCACACCCCCAACTGTCAGGCCACACCCCCTTTCACTCCGCAGCCAACAGAGATTGAAAAAATAAAGGTAAAAATCAACTTCTGTCAGCTGCAGGGATGGGTGGGAGGTTGACTTTCTTTCTGCAACAACACACACAAACATTAAATAAAATAGATTAAATCCACCCATGCGAAGCGTCTTGCTAATCCACGCCCCCGACTCTGTGAGGTCACGCCCCCTCCCACTCCGCAGCCAACGGGAATTGAAAAAATGAAGGTAAAAATAAACTTCTGTTTGCTGCAGGGGTGGGAGGGTGAATTTCTCTCTGCAACGACACACAAAAATTTTAGATGAAATAGACTTATTATAGACTACAACCGTTCGAAGCCTTTTGCTAAGCCACGCCCCGTCTCTGTCAGGCCACGCCCCCTCTCACTCCGCAGCCATTCTGCAACGACACACAGAAACATTAAATGAAATAGATTAAATGCACCTATGCGAAGCGCTTTGCTAAGCCACGCCCCGACTCTGTAAGGCCACGCCCCCTCCCACTCCGCAGCCAACAGGGATTGAAAAAATAAAGGTAAAAATCAACTTCTGTCAGCTGCAGGGATGGGTGGGAGGTTGACTTTCTTTCTGCAACGACACACAGAAACATTAAATGAAATAGATTAAATACACCCATGTGAAGCGTCTTGCTAATCCACGCCCCGACTGTCAGGTTACGCCCCCTCCCACTCCGCAGCCAATGGGGATTGAAAAAATAAAGGTAAAAATAAACTTCTGTTTGCTGCAGGGGTGGGAGGGTGAATTTCTCTCTGCAACGACACACAAAAATTTTAGATAAAATAGACTAATTATAGACTACAACTGTTCGAATCGTCTTGCTAAGTCACGCCCCCAACTCTGTCAGACCACGCCCCCTCTCACTCTGCAGCCATTCTGCAACGACACACAGAAACATTAAATGAAATAGATTAAATCACCTATGCGAAGCGCTTTGTTAAGCCACACCCCCAACTGTGTCAGGCCACGCCCCCTCCTACTCCGCAGCCAACAGGGATTGAAAAAATGAAGGGAAAAATAAACTTCTGTCAGCTGCAGGGGTGGGAGGGTGAATTTCTCTCTGCAATGACACACAAAATTTTAGATGAAATAGACTAATTTCAGACTACAACCGTTCGAAGCATCTTGATAATCCACACCCCCAACTCTGCCAGGCCACGCCCCCTCCCACTCCGTAGGCAACGGGGATTGAAAAAAATCAGCTGCAGGGGTGGGAGGGTGAATTTCTCTCTGCAATGACACACAAAAATCGTAGATGAAATTGACTAATTTTAGACTACGACCATTCAGTACTAATAAAAGATGTTTTTTTCCACTGCTACCCATTGCGGGTCCCCATAAATTACCATGTCATCGACCTGTAATTCATGCCACTCTGACCCCCGCCCCAGATCTCGCGAAACCACGCTCCGACTCTGTCAGGCCACTCCCCCTCCCACTCCGCAGCCAACGGGGATTGAAAAAATGAAGGTAAAAATCAACTTCTGTCAGCTGCAGGGGCGGGAGGGAGGTTGGATTTCTTTCTGCAACAACATACAGAAACATTAAATGAAATAGATTAAATATACCCGTGCAAAGCAATGTTTTCTTCCACTGTTACCCATGGCGTGTCCTCATAAATTACCATGGCATCGACCTGTAATTCTGGCCACCATCAAAAGAAGGACTTAAAACCCTGCCCTAGGTCTTTCAATGTCACGCCCCCGACTCAGTCAGGCCATGACCCCTCCCACTCCGCAGCCAATGGAGATTGAACAATTAAAGGTAAAAATCAACATCTGTCAGCTGCAGGGATGGGAGGGAGGATGACTTTCTCTCTGCAACGACACACAGAAACATTAAATGAAATAGATTAAATATACCCGCGCAAAGCAATGTTTTCTTCCACTGCTACCCATTGTGTTTCTTCAAATTACCATGGCATTAACCTATAATTCAGGCCACCCTGAAATGAAGGACTTAACCCCCCCCGTGTCCCATTAAACCACACCCCCTCCCACTCCGCAGCCAATAGGGATTGAAAAAATGAAGGTAAAAATCACCTCCTGTCAGCTGCATTGACTTTCTCTCTGCAACGACACACAGAAACATTAAATGAAATAGATGAAATATACCCAGGCGAAGCCGGGTCTTTCTGCTAGTGTCATATAATGGTCTGATATGCTCCCTCATATACACAAAGCAGCTTATTCTGAAAACTGATTTGAAATGATAAGTACGATTAAAACCCATATATAACTCAAAGAGGGCCTGTCACTTTATTGGGGTCTTTTATCAAACTGGTGCAAAGTAGAACTGACTTAGTTGCCCATAGCAATCAATCAGATTCCACCTTTCATTTTTGACAGCTCATTTGGAAAATGAAAGGTGGAATCTGATTGGTTACTATAGGAAACTAAGCCAGTTCTACTTTACACCAGTTTGATAAATGATCCTGGAATATTCTTTTGTATTTTTTTTAGTAATTGTATTCCTCATAAAATAATCATTCTGGAGCATGTGCATTGCATGACACTGTTCAATCAGTGCTGATAGAGGCAAACTGTGTAGAGGCACATGTACAAGTATAGTATTTACTAAAAGAGACATGACAGGAGAGCTTATGGGCTCACTTTAAGGTGTAGCATCTAGAGATGAGCGAGTAGTGAAATATTCGAAAGTTCGAAATTCGATTCGAATAGACCGCGAAATTCGACTATTCGACCGAATATCGAATCCCATTAAAGTCTATGGGAAAAAAATGCTCGCCACTTGGAAATCTCAATTCGACCACTTGGAGGTCACCAAGTCCACCCTGAAACCTCAGAAAAGGATGCCAACACTGCTGGATTGCAACTGGGACAGCAGGGGAAGCATGTCTGGGTGCATATAACGCGCCCAAGTCGCACTATTACGCCACTATCACAGCCTCTCAACAATACACTCCAAAGACAATATAACCTCTCTGTAAAGTGAGACCATACAAGGAAACCTTCTTTCCTCTACATTGCCATGGACCCCAAGCCATACTAGACAAAAAAGAAGATAAAATTCTGCATCCCTTAAAATCACGTTGCCTATGACAACCACAGATGGCATAGGCAAGGGGGAAAGCAAATAGACCCCACCCCTAATTGTCATTGTGTGTGTGTGTGAGATGTGGTCAGACATGTCTTCTTTAAAATGTAAAAACAACTCAAACACATGCAGAAGCCTTAAAATGCCCAAATTGTTGGCGCTTGAGATGTCAGTGACCCGACCTGGCCCAGTGTCATGTCTAGCAGGTAAAGCAGTGGGGATGTTGAGGGATGCGTAGGACCGCAAAAGGCAGGAAGAGGCCGTGGGCTGGCCAGAGGCTCATGGAAAATTTTGTGGAGGCCCAAGAGGTGAGACGTCTTAAAAATTGTGTGGAGGCTAAAGAGGTGAGACCTCTTAAAATTGGAGGCCCAAGAGCTGAGACCTCTTAAAATTATGTGGAGGCCCAAGAGGTGGAGACCTGTTAAAAATTGTGTGGAGGCTAAGAGGTGAGACCTCTTAAAATTGTTTGTAGGCCCAAGAGGTGAGACCTCTTAAAAATTATGTGGAGGCCCAAGAGGTGAGACCTCTTAAAAATTATGTGGAGGCCAAAGACGTGAGACTTCTTAAAAAATTTGTGGAGGCTAAGAGGTGAGACCTGTTAAAAATTTTGTGGAGGCCCAAGAGGTGAGACCTTGATAAAATTTTGTGGAGGCCCAAGAGGTGAGACCTTGATAAAATTATGTGTAGGCCCAAGAGGTGAGACCTGTTAAAAATTTTGTGGAGGCCCAAAAGGTGAGACCTGTTAAAAAATTTGTGAGGCAAGGGACCTAAAATTGGAGGCAAGGTGAGACCTGTTAAAAATTGTGTGGAGGCCCAAGAGGTGAGACCCTGATAAAAATTTTGTGGAGGCCCAAGAGGTGAGACCTTGATAAAATTTGTGGAGGCCCAAGAGGTGAGACCTGTTAAAAATGTTGTGGAGGCCCAAGAGGTGAGACCTGTTAAAAATTTTGTGAGGCCCAAGAGGTGAGACCCTGTTAAAATTTTGTGGAGGCCCAAGAGGTGAGACCTGATAAAAATTTGTGGAGGCCACAAGAGGTGAGACCTTGATAAAATTATGTGGAGGCCCAAGAGGTGAGAACTGTTAAAAATTTTGTGGAGGCCCAAGAGGTGAGACCTGGTTAAAATTTTGTGGAGGCTAAAGAGGTGAGACCTGTTAAAAATTGTGTTGAGGCTAAAGAGGTGAGACCTGTTAAAAATTTTGTGGAGGCCCAAGAGGTGAGACCTTGATAAAACTTTGTGGAGGCCCAAGAGTGAGACCTGTTAAAAATTTTGTGGAGGCCCAAGAGGTGGACCTGTTAAAAATTTTGTGGAGGCCCAAGAGGTGAGACCTGTTAAAAATTTTGTGGAGGCCCAAGAGGTGAGACCTGTTAAAATTTTGTGGAGGCCCAAGAGGTGAGACCTTGATAAAATTATGTGGAGGCCCAAGAGGTGAGACCTGTTAAAATTTTGTGGAGGCCCAAGAGGTGAGACCTGTTAAAAATTTTGTGGAGGCCAAGAGGTGAGACCTTTAAAATTTGTGGAGGCCCAAGAGGTGAGACCTCTTAAAAATTATGTGGAGGCCCAAGAGGTGAGACCTCTTAAAAATTATGTGAAGGCCCAAGAGGTGAGACCTCTTAAACATTTTGTGGAGGCCCAAGAGGTGAGACCTCTTAAACATTTTGTGGAGGCCCAAGAGGTGAGACCTCTTAAACATTTTGTGGAGGCCCAAGAGGTGAGACCTCTTAAAAATGATGTGGAGGCCCTAGAGGTGAGACCTCTTACAAATTATGTGGAGGCCCAAGAGGTGAGACGTCTTAAAAATTGTGTGGAGGCTAAAGAGGTGAGACCTCTTAAAAATTATGTGGAGGCCCAAGAGGTGAGACCTCTTAAAAATTATGTGGAGGCCCAAGAGGTGAGACCTCTTAAAAATTATGTGGAGGCCCAAGAGGTGAGACCTCTTAAACATTTTGTGGAGGCCCAAGAGGTGAGACCTCTTAAACATTTTGTGGAGGCCCAAGAGGTGAGACCTCTTAAACATTTTGTGGAGTCCCAAGAGGTGAGACCTCTTAAACATTTTGTGGAGGCCCAAGAGGTGAGACCTCTTAAAAATTATGTGGAGGCCCAAGAGGTGAGACCTCTTACAAATTATGTGGAGGCCCAAGAGGTGAGACGTCTTAAAAATTGTGTGGAGGCTAAAGAGGTGAGACCTCTTAAAAATTATGTGGAGGCCCAAGAGGTGAGACCTCTTAAAAATTATGTGGAGGCCCAAGAGGTGAGACCTCTTAAACATTTTGTGGAGGCCCAAGAGGTGAGACCTCTTAAACATTTTGTGGAGGCCCAAGAGGTGAGCCATAAATATATAAATTTTTCTTATTTACGGAGCAATTCTACGGCGGTTAAGGAGGAGGAGGAGGAGGTGGAGGAGGAAATGGCACTTCATACAGATGGCACTTCACTTTTGGCTGCTTTCCACTGTTGGAGAAGCAAAGTCCGGGTCAATCCACTTGCTGTTCATTTTGATTAGCGTCAGCCTGTCGGCACTGTCGGTTGACAGGCGGCTGCGCTTATCGGTTATAATGTCCCCGGCTGCGCTGAACACCCTTTCTGATAGCACGCTGGCGGCAGGGCAGGCAAGCACCTCCAAGGCGTACAGGGACAGTTCCAGCCACGTGTCCAACTTGGAGACCCAGTAAGTGTAGGACGCCGAGGGATCGGGGAGGACAGGGGTACGGTCTGCCAGGTACTCCCGCAACATCCGCCGATACTTGTCCCTCCTGCTGATAGCGGGCCCCGCAGTGATGGAAGTTGCACGAGGGGGTGCCATGAACGTGTCCCACACCTTGGAGAGTGTTCCCCTGGTGGCTGTGGGCCTGATTGATGTTGTGGGACTCTGGGAGACCCTCTCCTCTCTGCCGCCAGCGATGGTGGGTGGGAAAATCTCCATCATGTTCTGCACGAGTTCCCTCTGGTATTCCAGCAATCGATTCGTCCTCTCCTCTACCGGAATAAAAGAGGAGACGTTATCTTTATACCGGGGGTCCAGGAGTGCGAAGACCCAGTACAGTTTGTTCTCCACTATCCGGACAACACGTGTGTCCCGGGAAAAGCAGCCCAGCATGAAGTCAGCCATGTGTGCCAGACTCTGAATAGGCATGACGTCACTGCCCCCACCAGAAGGATCACTTGCCATTTCCTCCTCTTCCTCTTCCGCCTCCTCTCCGCCCCATCCGCGCTGAACCAATGGGACGCACACAGCCTGACTGCTACCCTCGCCGCCAGCATCCTCCTCCTCTTCCACAGCCACCTCCACGTCGTCCTCCTCCTCATCCTCCTCCTCCTGCAACTGCCACAGTGAAGCAGACAAAAGTGTGGTCTGACTGTGTAGCTCCGTTGCGTCTCCTCCTACCCCCGTCTCCTCTGCGTGCAATGCGTTCTCCCTTATTGCGATGAGCGATTCTTTAAGGACGCATAGGAGCGGGATGGTTACGCTCACTATAGCATCCTCGCTGCTGACCTTCTTGGTGGACTCCTCAAAGATACGCAGTACATCGCATATGTCTGCCATCCATGGCCACTCGTGGTTGGCAAACTGAGGGAGCTGAGTTGGAGGCACGCGTGGATTCATAATCTGGTACTCCATCAATGCTCTCTGCTGCTCACACACCCTGGCCAACATGGAATAGGTGGAATTCCAGCGAGTCGGCAGGTCGCACAACAGCCGATGTTCAGGCAAATGGAGGCATTGCTGGAGTTTTTTTAAGCTAGCAGCAGCTACAGTTGACTTCCGAAAGTGAGCGCACAAGCGCCGCACTTTCACCAGTAGCTCTGCCAGGTTGGGGTAAGTCTTTAGAAATTTTTGGACTACCAGATTAAAAACGTGGGCCAGGCATGGTACGTGATTGAGTTCAGCAAGCTCCAGAGCCGCCACCAGGTTACGGCCGTTATCGCACACGACCATGTCTGGTCCTAGCTGCAGCGGCGACAGCCACATCTCCGTCTGCTGCAATATGGCGTCCCTCACTTCTGGGGCGCTGTGCTTCCTGTCGCCCAAGCTGATGAGCTTAAGCACCGCCTGCTGACGTCTCCCCGCGCCAGTGCTGCAACGCTTCCAGCTAGCGGCTGAGGGCGATGTTAAGGCAGAGGAGGAGGAAGAGGAGGGGGGTGTATCAGAACCCATGCTGGCAATCTTGGGCGGGGGTGGTAGGTAGGCCGTCTCTGTTTGCGACCCCGTCCCCGCTTTCCCGCATTCACCTAGTGTGCCGTCAAAGAAATGTATCGTCCCTGGCCGCAAGCGCTTGTCCACGAGTTGGTGGTCAAGTGGACCTTTGCGCTGACTGCGTACCTCAGGGCCCGCCTGATGTTACGCGACACGTGCTGGTGCAGGGCGGGGACGGCACTCCGGGAAAAGTAGTGGCGGCTGGGGACGGAATAGCGAGGTGCGGCAGCCGCCATCAGGTCGCGGAAGGCCTGCGTCTCCACAAGCCTAAACGGCAACATCTCCAGGGCCAGCAGTTTGGAGATGTGGCAGTTTAAGGCTTGGGCTTGGGGGTGACTCGAGGCGTACTTCCGCCTGCGGTCGAACGCCTGCGAGATGGACAGTTGTTGGGACGAGGAGTGTGAAGGTGCAGGCGAAGAGGCGGGGGAAGGGGAGGCTGAAGGAGAAGGCCCCAAAGTAGCCGAGGCAGAGGCAGATGTGGAGGTGTCCTGGCTGGAGGTCTGGACCGCAGTGGCAGCACACAACAAAGGGGAAGAGGCAGTGGCAGCAAGACCGGGCGCAGGTTGTATTGCGTTTGCTCTCTCCCACTCAGCCCAGTGCTTGAATTCCAAGTGACGCTGCATGCCTGAGGTGGTCATATTGCTCTTCTCAGAGCCCCTACTCAGTTTTGAGTGGCAGAGTGTGCAAACCGCGCTCAGTTTGTCATCCGCACAAACATTAAAAATCTCCACACCACAGAAGTACGAGGCCTCGATGGGGGAGCTTCGCGCGACTGCCCGCTGCCGGGAACAGCTTCGGCCCTGCTGGCTGTGGCCTCACTTCTCTGTCTGGACTGTCCTCTGCCTATGGACATCCCTCTGCCTGTGGACATCCCTCTGCCTCTGGACATCCTCTGCCTCTGGACATCCCTCTGCCTCTTGCTGCCTTTTTCGGTGCTGCGCAGACCACCACCTCTCCACTGCTTTCCTCGCTGGACATCACCCCTGGCCAAGTGGGGTCGGTCATTTCGTCATCCACCACCTCCTCTTCCACTTCCTCACTCTGCTCCTCCTGCTGCCCACTGGACATTCCAACAGCCTCCCTTGATGGCAACTGCGTCTCATCATCATCATCGCTCATGATAACAGATGCTGGCTCAGGGTCCACATCAGCAGGAGATGGCGAAAACTCAAGTGTTTGGGCATCACTACAAACAAATTCCTCTGCTAGCTCCTGGGATTCTTCCGGCACATCTGAAAAAGGACCCGAAAAGAGCTCCTGGGAGGGGTCAATGGTGGGATGACTCTGTTGGCCAGGTGTGGAGGAAGGAGGGTCAGAGTGAGACTGTGTGGATGACTGGCTGGTGGACAACTGTGTGGAAGCGCTATCGGCTATCCATTGCACCACCTGTTCAACCTGCTCAGGCCTCAACAGCGGTGTAACCCGCCCCCTGCTTAACTGTCCCATAAAGGCAGGGATTCTGGATGAGCGGGATCCTGGCTGACCCTCACCAGCATGCATTGTATCCCCACTGGCTTCAACAAGGCCCCCAACAGCATTTCCTCGCCCCCGTCCTCGTCCACGTCCTATTCTGCTAGCCCCCCTCCGCATTTTATTTTTTTTTTGTTACAATATTTTGCCTTCACAGCCGTGAAATTATTTTGCAAGAGAACGCACAGTACAGTTGCCAATTATAAGGCCTATATATTTTATATTTCAAGGTACACAGCCGTGTACTAACTGTTCAGACGGTGGGTATTAACACCAGGTATTTAAATTAGTTTGCAAGAGAACGCACAGTACAGTTGCCAATTATAAGGCCTATATATTTTATTGTTCAAGGTACACAGCCGTGTACTAACTGTTCAGACGGTGGGTATTAACACCAGGTATTTAAATTAGTTTGCAAGAGAACGCACAGTACAGTTGCCAATTATAAGGCCTATATATTTTATAGTTCAAGGTACACAGCCGTGTACTAACTGTTCAGACGTTGTGTATTAACACCAGGTATTTAAATTATTTTGCAAGAGAACGCACAGTACAGTTGCCAATTATAAGGCCTATATATTTTATAGTTCAAGGTACACAGCCGTGTACTAACTGTTCAGACGGTGGGTATTAACACCAGGTATTTAAATTAGTTTGCAAGAGAACGCACAGTACAGTTGCCAATTATAAGGCCTATATATTTTATAGTTCAAGGTACACAGCCGTGTACTAACTGTTCAGACGGTGGGTATTAACACCAGGTATTTAAATTATTTTGCAAGAGAACGCACAGTACAGTTGCCAATTATAAGGCCTATATATTTTATAGTTCAAGGTACACAGCCGTGTACTAACTGTTCAGACGGTGGGTATTAACACCAGGTATTTAAATTATTTTGCAAGAGAACGCACAGTACAGTTGCCAATTATAAGGCCTATATATTTTATAGTTCAAGGTACACAGCCGTGTACTAACTGTTCAGACGGTGTGTATTAACACCAGGTATTTAAATTAGTTTGCAAGAGAACGCACAGTACAGTTGCCA
This sequence comes from Rhinella marina, assembly GCA_900303285.1. Lineage (NCBI taxonomy): Eukaryota > Metazoa > Chordata > Amphibia > Anura > Bufonidae > Rhinella > Rhinella marina. The sequence continues at coordinate 59,483 of ONZH01026277.1, read as the reverse complement.
ATTATAAGGCCTATATATTTTATAGTTCAAAGTACACAGCCGTGTACCAACTGTTCAGACGGTGTGTATTAACACCAGGTATTTAAATTATTTTGCAAGAGAACGCACAGTACAGTTGCCAATTATAAGGCCTATATATTTTATAGTTTAAGGTACACAGCCGTGTACTAACTGTTCAGACGGTGGGTATTAACACCAGGTATTTAAATTATTTTGCAAGAGAACGCACAGTACAGTTGCCAATTATAAGGCCTATATATTTTATAGTTCAAGGTACACAGCCGTGTACTAACTGTTCAGACGGTGTGTATTAACACCAGGTATTTAAATTAGTTTGCAAGAGAACGCACAGTACTGTTGCCAATTATAAGGCCTATATATTTTATAGTTCAAGGTACACAGCCGTGTACTAACTGTTCAGACGGTGGGTATTAACACCAGGTATTTAAATTAGTTTGCAAGAGAACGCACAGTACAGTTGCCAATTATAAGGCCTATATATTTTATAGTTCAAGGTACACAGCCGTGTACTAACTGTTCAGACGGTGGGTATTAACACCAGGTATTTAAATTAGTTTGCAAGAGAACGCACAGTACAGTTGCCAATTATAAGGCCTATATATTTTATAGTTCAAGGTACACAGCCGTGTACTAACTGTTCAGACGGTGGGTATTAACACCAGGTATTTAAATTAGTTTGCAAGAGAACGCACAGTACAGTTGCCAATTATAAGGCCTATATATTTTATAGTTCAAGGTACACAGCCGTGTACTAACTGTTCAGACGGTGGGTATTAACACCAGTTATTTAAATTATTTTGCAAGAGAACGCACAGTACAGTTGCCAATTATAAGGCCTATATATTTTATAGTTCAAGGTACACAGCCGTGTACTAACTGTTCAGACGGTGGGTATTAACACCAGGTATTTAAATTATTTTGCAAGAGAACGCACAGTACAGTTGCCAATTATAAGGCCTATATATTTTATAGTTCAAGGTACACAGCCGTGTACTAACTGTTCAGACGGTGTGTATTAACACCAGGTATTTAAATTAGTTTGCAAGAGAACGCACAGTACAGTTGCCAATTATAAGGCCTATATATTTTATAGTTCAAAGTACACAGCCGTGTACCAACTGTTCAGACGGTGTGTATTAACACCAGGTATTTAAAATTATTTTGCAAGAGAACGCACAGTACAGTTGCCAATTATAAGGCCTATATATTTTATAGTTTAAGGTACACAGCCGTGTACTAACTGTTCAGACGGTGGGTATTAACACCAGGTATTTAAATTATTTTGCAAGAGAACGCACAGTACAGTTGCCAATTATAAGGCCTATATATTTTATAGTTCAAGGTACACAGCCGTGTACTAACTGTTCAGACGGTGTGTATTAACACCAGGTATTTAAATTAGTTTGCAAGAGAACGCACAGTACTGTTGCCAATTATAAGGCCTATATATTTTATAGTTCAAGGTACACAGCCGTGTACTAACTGTTCAGACGGTGGGTATTAACACCAGGTATTTAAATTAGTTTGCAAGAGAACGCACAGTACAGTTGCCAATTATAAGGCCTATATATTTTATAGTTCAAGGTACACAGCCGTGTACTAACTGTTCAGACGGTGGGTATTAACACCAGGTATTTAAATTAGTTTGCAAGAGAACGCACAGTACAGTTGCCAATTATAAGGCCTATATATTTTATAGTTCAAGGTACACAGCAGTAGTGCCAAATATAGTTTGGTATGTAGCAGAGCACCTAATACACCACTAATGCCTCTCTCTGTCCCTACTCCAGCAGCTATCCCTGAATACAGCAGCCGTTCTCTGTAAAGTCTATATTGTAGTAAAGCTATCACTGTACTGCACTATAGTAGCCCTGATAAGGGCTTTTAATCACGCTCCTGCCTGTCCAACAGCTAAAACCTGTCTCTCCCTTCTCCAGCCTCTGTCCCTGACTAAGTTCACGCAGCATATGCGTACGAGCAGGAAGAGCTGAGTTTTTAATATTCGAGGTCACATGGTTTTTCCAGCCAATCCATGTAGACGCCGTTTTCGCGCTGCCAGCGTGCTCAGCGTGCCTGTCATACCCCCCCTGCATGGTGATTGGTGGAAAAAGAGCGCCAGGGAAGGTGGGAGGGGAAACGAATTCTAAGTGCGCCATCGCCGTTATACTCGAACGAAATCGAGTACGCCGAATAGCGTAGTATTCGATCGAATACCAGCTCGATCGAACACTACTCGCTCATCTCTAGTAGCTTCTTGTTGGGTGCAGTCTACGATGTCAGACACTTTGTTCCTACAGGTTCTTGAGGTGTAAATCAGGTAGTGATCAAGGGGTTAGATGGAGAAGGGTGATATATTGTCCTGTTGTATATAACAAACCAAAAGTGTCTTACAGTAGTTGAGTGATGATGGCATTTTCTGACGAATATCTTTACACTCATCCTAAGTGGAGAGGTGAATATGCATTGCATGCTCTTAATTACAATCAGTAGGAAGGAGTTGGAGTACGGTATGAGGACTAAGATCCTGTGATTAGGTATCAGTCAAAATCTATACTTCCTCATTGCCTGATATCAAAGAAAGAAAGCACATATGTTCTCATATCTAGATCAAAGGAGATCTAACAGAATAAAGTAGTTACAGGCATATTTATTTCACTTTGTGTTTTTTGAGAACTTACACGTTCACCTCTGCAGCCCTCGGCCAGGGTGGCTAGCAAGGAGACCAATGTACTTCTTATATGTATGCAAACCCCCCATCATCTAGACATGGACTTGGACAGATTTGTCCCTATTACTAGCAGCTGCATGGTTGGGTCAGCCAACATATAAACACATCAAACACAGTGCTGGTAATGCAAGTTGTACAGAAGCTACTGCACAAATACTGTACATATACTGTATGTGAAAGATCACTAAAATCAGCATGGCTGTCTTATATATTTTGTACCCCCCTCAGCATAACAGAAATTACATGTGTCCATTAATGCTGGTTTTAGACAAACTGTGTTAACCTCATCAGTTTACTGTCCACAAAAATTGGATTGTTTTTTAAATGGCCCCCACACATATGTCCTTCTGTGGTACATTTTGAGTGTGCTCCCAAGGGGCAGGGCCGCATGTACCATGAGGTGAAATGAGCATCTCGCCTTAGAAAAGAGCTGAAGTGCTTCTGAGAAAGTAGCAGTTTATGGTGGGATTTATGGTTCCTGTTCCTGCCATTCAGCCTCATGGGACTGAAGCTTTTGAGGCAGTAGAACACCACTACCGCTGACTCGAAGTGTTCATGACCATGTCATTGGGCTGCCTGTGACCCTGCATAGTAAGTTGTAATGTCATCATGACCACCTGTGCCAGGGCACAGATACTCAGGTCACAAGTCAGAAGAGGCATGTGGCCTGCATTGTTGGTGTTGGCATGGAGCAAGACACAGGTAAGAATTAATTTGTTTTTACTATATATATGTTAGCACTACTGTGGGCACAAGGATTGGGGTGGGGGCATTATACAGTACATACTACCACTACAGGGGGGCGTTATATTACAGCAAGACTACAGGGGGAGAGCATTATATATACTACCATTACAGGGGAGCATTACACTACAGGACAGAGCACTACAGGCTGCTCTAAAGGGCTGCATTATAGAAAGACCTTGTTACTGCTGTGGCGATATAGGGAGGCCTTACTTCTACTAAGTGCCCTATGGGTGCATTATTAATACTAAGGATAATCAGGGGGCACAATATAGAGGACACTGCTACTAATTGGGGAACTCTTGGGGTATATTCTTGCTATTAGGGGTATTGTAGAGGGAACTTTTAGAATTGAGGACAGTTTAAAAGCACTATTACTATGGTGAGACTATCTGTATGACACTGTTAGTTCTTCAGTACAGTATTTGGGTGTATTGACAATGCTGGGACACCAAGAGGAAGAGACACGTCTGAAACAAGTCATCAAAGTGGCGTGGTCTGAATCGAGAAGATGAGGAAAGAGAATGTTTACATCAGAGGAGACATCACTGGATGTAATAGATATATCCACTGTTGTCTAGTCCTGTATGTTTCATAGTGCTGTATGCAATGTCCATACACATATGTCTTCAACAGAAGAGCTGAGGGTGGGGTTGGATTGAGAACTGGGGGGGAGGGGGTCCTTTCAATTTTCATCTCAGGGAGCAAAAAGGCTAGGTACACCCCTGCCAATGGGGTAGCCTTTCACAAGAGCAGACATAAATGGTGCATACTGCAACTGCTTTATGTGCAAATCGGTGGTTAGCGTGGAAAATCACAGATGGGAATAGACATATTGGGGGAGATTTATCAAAAGCGATGTAAAGGAAAGCTGGCTTAGTTGCCCATGGCAACCAATCAGATCCCACCTTTCTTTTTTCAGAGGTCCTTTGGAAAATGAAAGGTGGAATCTGGTTGGTTGCTATGGGTAGCTATGCCTTTTTTTTCCCTATTCCCATCTGTTTGATAAATCAGAGCCATTGACTATACTGGACCAGGGTTCAGTCCATGAGCTGCCCATGTGTAGTGTGTCACTCTTCTGAAAGAGCCATACAAATTGAAATCTAATTTGGGACATTAGTAGATTTTTGAATACCTAGTTATAATCTGCAACATTACTAAAGCTGCATCTCTAGTATATCATTTGTAAGCATTTTTCTTCTTAAATTTAGTCTGAAATCATTTTATTTAATCATTTCTCTAAACATAAAATGGGGAGGGAGTCAACAATAAAGACATATGCAGGAACCCGGACGTGGAGGACTAGGCTAGACGCTTTACAGCTTATGAGACTCAAATCTCTGGAATTCAAATGAATCAGAGCAAAATAAATATCATGTTCAACCACCGAGCAGAAACAGAGATTTGTTTAATGATGTCCGCACAGATGTTGCTGGTGCTCTAGCACACAGGATTAGCCAGCAAGATGGATGGCACTTTAGTTAGATGTTGTAACATCTCCCAAATCTGTCTTAGTAGAAAAAAGCTTGTGTCTCTTCTCAATGATCTGTCATCTTGGAGAATTTGCATCCTGAAGTGTTGCCGTTTTAGAGATGAGACCACTGCAGACTGTTTTGACAGCTGTCTATTAAGAGCAGTAGCAAAAGCCACCAATTTTGGTGCAGACTTCTGAGGAACGATTCTTATTGAATTAAGGCAGTTATGAGACATTGCAGATTTGATCCATGATTTAGGAAGTGATTGGAGCACTCAGCACACTCATTTATATTTATAAGACTTGTAAGACCGAACAAGTCTTTATACAGGATTTGGCACAAATAGTACCAATTCTATCAAATTAGTGCATGCTGCGTAATTCTAATATGGTGCCTCTCCAGGAGTACTAAACACATCTCTCTTCATTCATGAAACTTGTGTTTCATCTGTGGTGCATTTTGTACATGTAAAGACAGCATGACGATGGGGTTTTCCATCATCCTCGAAAAATAAGAGCACCTGAATAGTTTTTAAAACAAAAAACAAAACCACTTTCTTACAGTCCCATTCCAGCAGTGCAGCTCCTATCCCCATCATTTTTGGACAAGTGATTACATTCTGTTTACACTTCAACTGCCGGCCAATCAATGGTCTCAGTGACATGTGCACAAACATAGCACTGTTGAGACAATTGATTGGCTGGCAGTGGTCTCCGGAGACTATAAGAAACGTCAGCACTTCTGGTCTGAGAGGACTGGAACTCGCGAGTCAAGAGCCATGAAGCTGGAATTGCAGAACTGTCAGAAGGTTGTTGTTTTAAAAGCTGTCTAGTTTTAATGAATATTGGACAACCCTTTAAAGAGAATATGTCACCAGTGACCTCCCTATCCAACTATTTGCATAGACACATGTCTGTAGATCACCTGAGTAAAATGCTTATTTTATTGATCCGAGGCTTTGTTCCCGAGTTATAATACTTTTTCTTAATATGCAAATTGGGTCTTTGGTGCAATGAGGGTGTCTGCGTTGCTCTTGTCTCACCTAAACTTCTTTCTGTGGCCAGGCCCCTTCTGACTGCTTTGATTGACAAGGCTAGCCAGTGGCAAAGCAGTGAGGGAGGGACTGGCCACAGAAAAGAGCAGAGCCTGGGTGAAACAAGAGCAAAGATGACACCCTAATCATTGTATACATAGATAACAGTCAGTCACTGATAAAATGTGAACCGAGCTGCGAAAGAGAAGAAATTTAAATATATAAAATGACAAGTTTCCCTGAATCTTTTCCCATAAATTATACATCATTCTGCCTAGCTCCTCTCTGCTCTATAACATTCTGCCTGCACATTGCACTGCATTTTGTGGTTATAGATCCTCTTTAAAGGGTCACTGAATTTTCAACAAACTTTAGATATTTCAGAGACATTTTGATTGGTGGGGGGTGGAGCGCTGAGTTCCTCACTGATTGCTAGAATGAGGTGAGAGAAGGGCTTACATATCGTACTCTCTCCTTGCTGCATGAGAAGGAATGGAGACAGGCCTATAGACTTTCTATTGAGTCTGACTCACTTGTTCTCCTACAGCAAGGAGAGAGAGCAAAATATGCAAGCGCTTCTCTCTCCAATGGTCGGGGGCTCAGCGCTCAGACCTCCAATGATGAACATAGTTTAATATAGCTCTATGAAAAATCAAAAGGTTGCTAAAAACTTTAAGACTAGATTTGCAAGTTTATTAGTCAATTTTTAATGTGTTGGTAGGGACCACAATTAAATATGTTGACACAAAAAAACATATTCCAACGTTTAGAGTATATGCACATTTCACCTATCCATTATAGCTGATTTGCTAAGCCTTTAGATGGAATAAAATTAGCCTGACTGCCTACACATGCATCAGATTTATCACAGTTGTTCAGGCTGGATGATAAATGTGGTGGTTTGTCTAGTTCTATACTATCTCTTGGTTACCTAACTGAGACAGAATTTTAAGCTAGAAATGTGGCATATTTTTTGTAAAAAGCATAGCACGCCACTTTCTCAAAGCCATGGCCTTTTTCTGATAGGCCCATTTTGACTAGCCACATAAACTTTCTCTATACCTACAACTTTGTGTTGCAGTTTATGCCAAAATCTAGGTGCGCTGACATTAGTAAATTGGCCAACATCTTCAGTACAAGGCTTCATCCACACATGCGTCAGTGGCTCAGGAGATAAATAGCACAGCATGTGCCTTGGGGTGCCATTGGCTATTGTGAATAATCCTGTGCTGCCATTTTCTTCATATTTATGTTCCTAGAATGGAACGAATGACGCTGATGTGAAGATATAGCCTAAATGATTTGTACATATCCGTCAGGAAAAATTAATCATACTAAAACTACTGTGTATTGTAAGATAATAGAATGAGCATCGAGATTTATTTTCTTTCTTTTCTTTCTCCTTTTTACAGCTACACAAATACTTCAATATAATGATCCTGGTTGCACAACATATATTAATAAATGGTATTTTGCAGTGTTGGAAAATTAAAACTTTCATTTACAGGCTTTTATTTTGGTTGCAGAGAATAATTACACATTATACATTTTATCACTTTCCAAGTATCATACAACACATATTTCACTACAGCTGTTCTAAAGATGGAATATGCACAGTCATTCATTAAAAGGAAATTGTGTCTGTATATTTAATATATGTGTATCTTAAAAAGAATTTGCTGTAGAGCAATGATGCATAGGCTCTGACTTTCTAGCTGTTGAGAAACTACAGCTCCCATCACACCTTGACATCTCCAAGGAATAGAGTCAGGTTCAGTGATCATGGAGGTTAGTCTTATTAACAATCAGATGCCAACATACATTAAACTTCTGACTGGTGGCCACCACCATTCTACCAGCACCAAGTGGTGAGGAAACAGAAGATGGTTCTGCTCCCACTCAGCTTTAATTACATCACAGGACAGGAAACATATGGATCACCACCTCTAAAGATCAGAGGGACAAGGTTTTATGAATGTTTTATGCCCTTACGCCATTACTGATGGTAGAACTCAGATCAGAAAATCATCAGTAAGATGCCAATGTGAAGGATATAGCTATAGAAGATAACATAAACAGCTGCCACTACTGGGATCTAGAGCCTGAGGGGACCCAAAGGCAACTCTGTCACAGAAGACACAAGTGTTATAAATGTAACATGGTAGCTGGCAGAGCTGCAACAGATACCGTGTTGAGGCTTGTCAGCCTCAAGTTACGCATCAGATCAAACTTCAAAACGTGAGGAAAAAAATACCATCAATGGTGCAAAAATAAATATGATTCTCCTCACATAGTTGCACGTTAGCACTCTGAGTTGTTCTCACAACTTTCTGTACATAAAGAATAATGAACAGTCTCCAGAAATGTTGGCCTTTTTTACTCTATAAGCAGGGAACACAGAAGCCTTGTTTTGGGGATTGGTAGACAAAGAAATATCCTATTGTTATTCCACAAAAGGTTATGGTGGGAAAGGTATGAAAATTATGGTTTGGAACAGGGGTTTATTGGACATTGGCATTGCTGAGAAAAATCCCAGAAGGTTGTTGGCTTATGATGTCATGAAGCTGGTGCGAGCATAGTGATTCAACCTCTACATTTCACTTATCTCCACTCAAAGCCTATTTATCCTGTGTCAATATCTGAGACACAGTTTGCTATGGTACTTATTACAAATTACCATCATATAAGCTGTATAGTATGCACATATGCAGAGAGAACTGTGGCTTAGGGGGGTTGTCTCCCCTCAAACATTGGTGGCATATCACTAAGATATGCCACAAATAGCAGATAGCGGCAGGTCCCACTTATGGAACCCACATCTGTCTCTAGAAGCTCCCAAAAAGAAAGAGAATGAGTGCACTGAAAATGTGCAGCCACCCTCAATTCATTTTTATGGGAGCAGTTGCTATAGAAGTGAATGGCAAGGTGGCCATGTTTGGGCTGTGCGCTCTTCATTACTTTCACTCAACTATTTTCAGCACACCCATACAAATGAATGAACGGCGATATGAGGTGTGCTCTCCTAAACTTTGGGCGCTTTGTTCTAGAGATAAGTGCGGGTCATAGAGGTGGGACCCACACCTATCTGATGTTGGTGCATATCTTAGCAATATGTGTCTAATGTGAGACAAACCCTTAAAAGGTATATTTCCAAATGCAGACTCTGAAGCAGCTGATGTTCCTATCCTTGTAGAAAGTGATTACTAGTAAGTTATTTTCAGTTACTACTTATGACTGTTATATCTAAGAACTTATTGAAATTGTCTTATTATACTTTTTATTATCAAATTTAGTATCACATTTTATGATTTTCTGAACCAATAGCCAGTTTTTCATACAGTTGTTGTTTCATCTGCAATTACATTTTTATATTGGCCCCATCTTGGATCAATGTGACCCTGCTAACCCTACAACACAAGTACATTTCCCAAACCACCTGAGGTTTGCGGTCATCCCTGCCAAAGTAGAACTGCTTAGATCAGAACACACTATTTAGTGACCGTAATAAGTGAAATAGGTTTTCCCCTGAAACACCATTACAATAGCAACCAAATAACTTTTTATAGCTATGGTCTATTAACCCGTTAACACATAAAGCTCCATCCATACATGGCTGATGTGAACTGTACAATACAGCAGGCACATGCCACCAGTGATTGGGGCCGGTGATGAGTCCAATTCTGGCCATTTAACCACTACTTTGCCACTGTCCATAGCAACTGGTCCCTCTGTCCTCCCATTGGAGACCCATACCAATTTTTTTTACTCTGATCGGTTGCTAGCACTAGAGATGAGTGAAATATGGATCTGTAATCACAAAGTTGGTCTAAAACCATTGACCAACAGCAAAAGTCCCACTAGGGATGCTTCCTAATTATAAAACTTTACTTTTATTTTAATGCTAGTAATAATAAACGTGCAAATAGAAAAGGTTAAAGCTATCCGCTCATGAACTGTATCATTCAGGGAGGAACAAAAATACCAAACTTCAAAAAAAGCAAAATTTAACCAAATAACAAAGGCCATAGGCCTAACTAACTGGGACAAAATCTTCAAAAATAAAAATACAGCCACAAAATGGGATATTTTTAAAAGCATCCTAATATCTAATTGTGAGAGGTACATACCTTATGGGAATAAAAGGTTAAGAAACAAAAATAAAACAACGTGGATAAATAGAGCTGTAAAGAAAGCAATAAATGACAAAAAGAAAGCATTTAAATCACTAAAACAGGAGGGTGGCAAGGAAGCATTGAAAAACTATAAGGAAAAAAATAGAATATGTAAAAGACAAAAAAAAAGCAGCCAAACTAGAGACTGAGAGATTAATTGCTAAAGACAGTAAAACTAATCCTAAAATGTTCTTCAATTATATAAATACTAAAAAGTATAAATCTGAAGGTGTCGGCCCCTTACAGAGTATTGAAGGGGGGGTTGCAGAGAGCGATGAGGAGAAAGCAAAACTATTAAATATTTTTTTCTCCACTGCATTCACTGAGGAAAATAAACTGTCAGATGAAATGCAGAATATAAAAGTAAATTCCCCATTAAAAGTGCCCTGTCTGACACAGGAAGAAGTACATAGACGTCTTAAAAAGATTAAAATAGACAAATCGCCAGGACCGGATGGCGTACCCTAAGAGAATTAAGTAATGTCATAGCCAGACCCTTATTTCTGATATTTAGGGACTCTATACTGACAGGGACTGTTCCAGAGGATTGGCGCATAGCAAATGTGGTGCCAATATTCAAAAAGGGTCCAAAAGCAGAGCTCGGGAACTATAGGCCGGTAAGTTTAACATCTGTCGTGGGTAAACTGTTTGAAGGTTTTCTAAGAGATGCTATCTGGGAGTTCCTCAATGAAAATAAGCAAATAACTCCATATCAGCATGGCTTCATGACGGATCGGTCATGTCAAACTAATTTAATCAGTTTCTATGAGGAGGTAAGTTCTAGACTGGACCGCGGCGAATCAATGGATGTCGTATATCTGGACTTCTCCAAAGCATTTGACACTGTACCACATAAAAGGTTAGTATATAAAATGAGAATGTTTGACCTGGGAGAAAATGTCTGTATGTGGGTAAGTAACTGGCTCAGTGATAGAAAACAGAGGGTGGTTATTAAAGGGAGTCTGTCACCTCATTTTCACCTATATAGCTAACAGCACTGCCCCACAGACGACTGCATACATATCCCAGACATACCTGTGTGCACTGTGTGTCTGTATTCCTTGTTCAGAAAAAACTTTTATTCTGCAGGAAAACAGCTCCCAAGTGCCCAAGTGCTCTCTGCTGCTGCTGCAAACCAGACTGAAGAGGGGAGGGCTGCTTTAGCTGCTCATATCTTGGGATTGGTAGCAGATGGATAAATGGTTCTGACCTTCTTTGAAAGAAGTTGAAATTACATTATATCCAGTATATCAGAAGATATAGCTGTTAGAAATCGAGTCGGGAGAGAAAGCTGTTTTCCTGCAGAATAAAAGTGCTTTTTCTGGACATAGAATGACAGGTATGTCTGGGATGTGTCTGCAATCTTCTGTGGGGCAGTGCTGTTAGTTATATAGGTGAAAATGAGGTGACAGACTCCCTTTAACGGCACATACTCAGATTGGGTCACTGTCACTAGTGGAGTACCACAGGGGTCAGTATTGGGCCCTATTCTCTTCAATATATTTATTAATGATCTTGTAGAAGGCTTGCTCAGTAAAATATCAATTTTTGCAGATGACACTAAACTGTGTAAAGGAATTAACACAGAAGAGGACAGTACACTGCTACAGATGGACCTGGATAGATTGGAGGCTTGGGCAGAGAAGTGGCAGATGAGCTTTAACACTGACAAATGTAAGGCTATGCACATAGGAAGGAAAAATGCAAGTCACCAGTACATACTAAATGGTAAAACACTGGGTAACACTGACATGGAAAAGGACCTAGGAATTTTAGTGAACAGCAAACTAAGCTGTAGAAACCAGTGTCAGACAGCTGCTGCCAAGGCCAATAAGATAATGGGTTGCATCAAAAGAGGCATAGATGTGTGATGAGAACATAGTCCTGGCACTATTCAGACCACACATGGAGTACTGTGTACAGTTCTGGGCTCCTGTGAACAAGGCAGACATAGCAAAGCTGGAGAGGGTTCAGAGGAGGGCAACTAAAGTAATAACTGGAATGGGTGGACTACAGTACCCAGAAAGATTATCAAAATTAGGGTTATTCACTTTAGAAAAAAGACGACTGAGGGGTGATCTAATAACAATGTGTAAATATATCAGGGGTCAGTACAGAGATCTCTCCCATGATCTTTTTATCCCAAGGACTGTGACTCTGCCTGAGGAGGTGGTGATGGTAAGTTCACTAAAAGAGTTTAAGAGGGGCCTGGATGTATTTCTACAGGTTATAGTTACTAGAGATGGGTTGTTGATCCAGGGAGTAATTCTGATTGCCTGATTGGGGTCGGGAAGGAATTTTTTCCCCTAAAGTGAGGAAAATTGGCTTCTACCTCACAGGGTTTTTTTCGCCTTCCTCTGGATCAACTTGTAGGATAATAGGCCGAACTGGATGGACAGATGTCTTTTTTTGGCCTTATAAACTATGTTACTATGTATCCCTTTGTGTCCCATCTGAGACTATTATTATGGATGTTGAGCCAGGTACTTGAAGTTGGGATTTTATTGCTCCAGGCAGGGACAAAATTGCTGTCTTAAATATTTGTTTATCAAGATCAGTGTTTATACACTATGCAGGTACAGAGACACTAAAGCTAAGGCACCTGTGGTCTACTATTGGTCAGTGCGGCTGCACAGCTCAGCATAAAGGTATTCCTTGTTTTGTGTTTCAGATTCCTTATACCCACTGCTATGACATTAGCAACAATTGATACTTGCCCCGACTAGCCTAAAGGTCCACTTAAGATCTTATATATTTATTCCAATATACATAAGAAAGTATTAGTTAATATGCTTAGGGACTTCTGATGTATTCACAAAAGATCCTTATACGCCGCAGGTCTAGTTGTCAGTGATAGAGCCGATATAATAACTGGTGAATACACTCGGTATGTTGATCACACTCGAGACCTGAGAGATTTTTCCACTTGGGTGGTAAACCACTTCTTATGATTTGAATTACTAATGCTGGATTTTACAGAGAGTCAGCACCCAAGTGGAGATATGCGCTGCGTCGCAGACCGCTACAAGGAGGGATTCCCAGCCACGGTCTGAGATCGCCCACGCTGACAATAAGTGTACCGGTGTCTCCGCTTACATGGAGAAACTAAGTTAGCATTATTAGACTATTACACTGTTTGCACTGATCCCTGCCTGACCGCAATTGACCCTAATATACACTCTGCTCCTGGTTCATGAGTTATCTAAAATGAAGCACTATAGCTCTCCCAACATGTTTCACCGCTAGATGCGGCTTCTTCAGGGAATAAGGGTTATATGGTTATATTTTCCTGCCTGGTGAATGCCGTAAGAAAAAAATAAAAATAAAAATGTGCGATTTGTATGTCCTCCGAAGAAAAGTTGTACATACCCCAAAACAGTACCTTCATCAACCACAGTTTGCCCAGCAAAAAAAAAACAACGAAAAAAACAAACAGGCCCACATACTGCTCTGTAGACAGAAATCTAGAACAGTTACGTGTGTTGTAAATATTTTTTTTAAACATTTTTATCTTTTTAAAAGTAATAAATATAAAAAAAAATCCAAATCTAGTATTACTATAATCGAAGTCACCCACAATCCGTAAGCGCTTAAAGACTTGAAGACAGGTTACGGTAAGGATCTTATGCTACTCTATTAACTGATTTTAGTCTGAGCTAGCACTTCAGATGGATTTTTTCCACTAATTGCTTATTATGATCACTAATTACACATATAGATGTATTGAATTTCAGCACACCCTCAGCTACAGTAAATTTCATCTTATCCAACTATCCAACTAACATCTATCCACGCAAACCATAACAATTGCTACAATTCCTTCCATCTATGGAACCCTGCGGATTCATCTCTGCCAATCTCAAGCAATGTATCCAGTAAAGTTGCTGCCTGAGCTCACAATGGATCACCTTTCCTCTTCAAGTTTCTGTGATCAACTATTCATAGTTTCTGAATTTCTCACAGGATGTGACATCAAAGCACATGTACGGTGACATCACTGGTTCCAGGTGACCTGCAGCCTTGCTTGAAAGTATATGTATCTGTGTATCTCCAAATGTATGCTGTGTGTTTATGTATTTGTATTACCTTTTATGCATTTTAGGCTTGTTTGTATACCTATCTATATACACTATATCTGTGCATAAGCATAGTGCATCTAATTTGCCCTCTGCTACTCCCCATTATAATAGGTCATTATGGTCTTGCACCTGGAATGAGTTGAAGAAGGGGTAAGATGCATTACTTTAGTACTCATTGTGTTTTTAATCTTTTCTGTACTTCTGGATAACTACTTTATTGCTATTGTGTGGAGTAGAGATGAGCGAATTGAAGCTGACGAAGTGGAATTCGTTACAAATTTCATGGAAAATTCGATTCGCAACTAAAGCGAATTTCATGGCGATTCATAGTAACGAATCTTTTTTTTTTTTTTTCCTAAAATGGCCGCAAGCACATGGCATGACATGGGGGAAGGATTTCTGGGACAAAGAAGTAAACACCCACAATGCGATCACATGCAGACATCTAGCCAATTAGCAGCCAGCCAGGTCCTGTGATGTCACAGCCCTATTAATAGCTCTGCAGCGCTGGCCATTTGCTATTGATTTTAGACCGGAGATAGATGTCAGGAGAGATAGGGGAAGTGAAAGAAAAACTAAAGAAAAGAAATGAGGAGATCAGGGATAGATAATCTGAATTGCAGGGATAGGAAAGGGATGATTTCTAGACAGAATCGATAGGGGATTATCAGGCAGTGAAATCGCTATTCTGGTACACTGAGCAGCAGTGAGTGGGCATAGGGGTTAGCCTGTTATACAGCACTGCACTCTGTTCTAAAGGCTGTTTTGGGGTGCTTTATTCCAAGAATCACCACTAGTGTCGCTTTTTGCAGTGCAGTAAGAGGGTCAGAGCCTTGTTTGGGGAACATTAAAAAAAAATCTGAAAAAATAAAAATAAAAAAATTATAATTAAAAAAACATTTAAAAAAATATATCTTTTGGGTTGTGTTTCTGGAAAAACATATATAATCCGTGATTGGCAGCTTGTAAATGTGAAAGAAACAGTTGTGGCGTTATTCGCCATACAAATAAAACAAGCGCCATAGTTCTAAATTCTTCAGTGTAGTTGAATTGCCAAAAAACAGTGAATCCGTGTTTGTGGGGTTGTTCATTTTAAATAACTATTTGCTGCGTTATTCGCCATCCAAACAGAAAAGCGTGATATTGTGCTAAAGTAGTCAGTGAAGTTGACTTGCTAAAAAAACAGTGAATCCGTGTTTGTGGGGTTGTTCATTTTAAATAACTATTTGCGGCCTTATTCGCCATCCAAACAGAAAAGCGTGATATTGTGCTAACGTAGTCAGTGACACTGACTTCCCAAAAAAACAGTGAATCCGTGTTTGTGGGTTTGTTCTTTTTAAATAACTATTTGCTGCGTTATTCGCCATCCAAACAGAAAAGCGTGGTATAGTGCTAACGTAGTCAGTGAAGTTGACTTGCCAAAAAAACAGTGAATCCGTGTTAGTGGGTTTGTTCATTTTAAATAACTATTTGCTGCGTTATTCGCCATCCAAACAGAAAAGCGTGATATTGTGCTAACATAGTAAGTGAAGTTGACTTGCCAAAAAAACAGTGAATCCGTGTTAGTGGGGTTCATTTTTTAAATAACTATTTGCGGCATTATTCGCCATTCAAACAAAAAAGCGTGATATTGTGCTAACGTAGTCAGTGAAGTCAACTTGCCAAAAAAACTGTGAATCCGTGTTTGTGGGTTTGTTCATTTTAAATAACTATTTGCGGCGTTATTCGCCATCCAAACAGAAAAACAAGATATTGTGCTAACGTAGATATTGTGCTAACGTAGAAGTTGACTTGCCAAAAAAAACAATGAATCCGTGTTTGTGGGTTTGTTCATTTTAAATCACTATTTGCGGCTTTATTCACCATCCAAACAGACAAGCTCCATATAGTGCTAACTTCTGCAGTGAAGTTGAATTGCCAAAAAAACATTGAATCCGTGTTTGTGGGGTTGTTCATTTTAAATAACTTGCAGCGTCAGTCGCCATAGAAAAAGAAAATTCTAATATAGTGTGTAGTGCTGTGCAGTAACCCATTGTACTGCAGTTCAGCAACCCATTTTTAACCCACTCTGTGGGTGATGGTATTTCTTAAAGAAATAGTTAAGCAGTTGTGCAAGGCAGTGAGCAAAGTATATTTTTTGGGGGGATTCTTAATTTCCTTTTATTTTAAATTTTTTATCAAACAGTATGTCAGACATAGGGGTGACAGGCCCTTCACAGGGGAGGGGCAGTGGCACAAATGTTTCTGGAATAGGCACAGGTCTCAGCAGAGGAAGGGGACGTGGCATTAGGGGTCACTCGGCGAGGCCACAGCTACTGGTGTCATCTAGTGGTTGTGTGTTGACCACCAACCCAGATGTTCTTCAATGGTTGACTCGGTCATCCACTTCCTCCCAGATGACATCTGAAACCCCCAGCCAAGAGTTGGTGGGTTTGGCAGACACAACCCTTAGTTGGCATGGGCCAGGAGCAGCTCCAGTGTCTTCACCTGTCCTCAACCTGCCTCTGTCCTTTTCGGTTCCCTCAGCCAGAAAAGTACTATATGCTTTCGGCTCTGCGCCACTATACAGTGAGGATGAACTACTTGAGGACAGTCAGCAGCTACTAGGAAGCCAAGCGGTGAGGCAGAAATCCGCTCTTTCCAGTAGGCGGTCAAGTACTGATGAGGAGAGTGTAGTGGGAGGTGATGTTGAGAGCGGTCAGGCTTTGTACACCAAGACAGTTGAGGAGGACATTAGCGACATGCAAACTGTAGTTGATGATGATGTAGCCGATTGCACTTGGGAGCCGGGTGAAGCAAGGGGTTCATCATCATTATCATCATCTGAAGACGAGACTGACAGCTTGTGCGTCAGGCAGCAGTGCAGGCAGCAAGTCGGTAGTGTGGCCATTAGTCAGTAGAGTGGAAGCAGTGCGAGGTCGGGAGCCAAATGGGCACGGGGTAGACCGCACTCTTCTCAGGTGCTTTCCGGCCTTGAAAAGAGCGGCGCAGGGGCTCAGCCAGGCAGCAGAGGTACCACTCAGTCAGTGCAGAGTGTTGGTGGTAAAATCGCCTACTCGGCAGTGTGGAATTGAACATGGCTATATGTAGAATCTGTGGTCAGACATGGCCCTGCGCCAACATATGCAGCGTCACCAGAAAAGTGGCCTGCGAGAACCGTGGCTCAGATGTGGCGGTCCAGTCAACAGCAGCAACAGCAGCATCACCCAGTGGCATGCATCCCATTTCAGGCAGTCAAGGCTCCAGCACCTCTGCCGAAGGGAGCTGTCTGTCATTATCTACCGCTCCAGATGCTGATGAGCAGCTTTCTTCGGGGGTTAGGAGCAGTACCAGCTCCATCAGCAGCAACTTGAGTCTGGAGTCGCTGATGAGCAGCTTTCTTCACTCGCCAAGTGCGGAAAGTATTCACCAGCAGCAGCAGGTAGACCAGGAGCAGACCCTGAACCAGCCGGTGGTGGCCTACTTGGACAGCACCCTGCCACCCCACATTGAAGATCCGCTGGACTACTGAGCAGCCAAACTGGATTTGTGGCCACAAGTGGCCGAGTTTGCACTGGAGAAGTTGTCCTGCCCGGCTAGTAGTGTGGCATCAGAGCGGGTGTTCAGTGCGGCAGGGTCCATAGTTACCCCAAGGAGAACTCGCCTGTCCTTCCAAAATGTGGAAAGACTCACCTTTATCAAAATGAATCTGGCGTGGATCAGCCAGGATTTCCACCCACCAATGCCTGATGCATCAGATTAGATCAGCCATGATGCCAAACCTTGACAAATGAGACTGTATTCTTCAGGCTACCTGCCTCAGCCACTCTTATGATGCTGCCACCCGCCTGATACCACACATCTACCAGCTGCTCCTTCTACCACCCAGCATCTTTACCAGTGACTGGTATTGCCACCCACCTCTCCACTCTGTCACTGACCCAATATATAGCCTTCTGATGCTGCTGCCACCTCAACAATCAGGTCTCCTCATGCTGCTACTGCTGTCACCTCCAGGCTATGTCACCATGCCACTCTGTGGCCTAATGATGCTGCTACCGCCTCCACACGCTGTGTCCTAGCTGCTGCTACCTTCTAATTATGTAATTGTGCCACTCTGTGGCCTACTCATGCTGCTGCCGCTGCCTCCACACGCTGTGTCCTAACTGCCACTACCTCCAAATTATGTAATTGTGCCACTGTACGGTATGCTGCTGCCTCCACAAGCTGTGTCCTAGCTGCCGCTACCTCCTAATTATGTAATTATGCCACTCTGTGGCCTACTCTTGCTGCTGCTGCCGCCTCCGCACGCTGTGTCCTAGCTGCCACTACCTCCAAATTATGTAATTGCGCCACTCTACGGTATATTGCATTTAAATTTTTATGACCGCTGCTGCCTCTCCCAGGGTATGTCACTGTGCTATACTGTCTCATTAAAATTAGTAGACTCCTGCTGCCTCTCCCACTCTGTGGCCTTGAAATGTATTCGACTGCTGCCTCTTGCAGCTGCTGTTAGGGTGCCACTCGGTGGCCTAATAAATGTATTCAACTGCTGCTGCCTCTTGCAGCTGCTGTTACGGTGCCACTCTGTGGCCTTGAAATTTCTTCGACTGCTGTCTCTTGCAGCTGCTGTTACGGTGCCACTCTGTGGCCTTGAAATTTCTTCGACTGCTGCCTCTTGCAGCTGCTGTTACGGTGCCACTCGTTGGCCTTGAAATTTCTTCGATTGCTGCTGCCTCCTGTAGCCGCTGTTACGGTGCCACTCTGTGGCCTTGACATTTCTTCGACTGCTGCTGCCTCTTGCAGCTGCTGTTACGGTGCCACTCTGTGGCCTTGAAACTTCTTCGACTGCTGCTGCCTCTTGCAGCTGCTGATAAGAACATATGCTACAGTTGATCTTAATCAAAAGGCCAAGAATTCTTTTTTACGGTCTGCTCTTCAGGGTATGTCACCATGCCACTCTCCGGCCTGATGCTGCTGCCGCCACCGACTGCACATGCCGTCTCCTAGCTGCCGCTACATCAAAATTAGGTAATTGTGCCACTCTGTGGCCTCCAAATTGTACTACTACTTCCACTGCTGCTGCCACTTCCAGGGTCTGTCATTCTGCCACTCTGTGGCCTACTCATGCTGCTGCCACCTGGCCACACTGTTGTCGTGCCACTCTATAGTCTGCTGATGCTGCTGCCACTGCTATCTCCAAACTGTCTGGGGGGGCTCTGCTTGTATAAGCGTGTAATAGAACATGTTCTGTCGAAATGTATGTGGAATCACTGAATTGGAGTAAAAGGCGTGCGCTTTTGGCGCTCTAGTAGGATCTTGGGCCTCTGCACGATTCTTTATAGCTGGCGCTAACATTCACCTGTAAGGCTCAAACTTGAGTTGTTTGGTGAGTTTTGGCCCCTTAACTGCCCAAATACATAAAAGTGTGCAGCAATTCTAAGACACACTGGCTCACAGTATTCTTTCACTACCAAAGTAGACTCCCTATTAATGTTGAGCGAGCATGCTCGGCCGAACTCGCTGTTCGGCCAAGCATGCCTACACTCGGCTCGAGCGCAATGTAGGCATTCACTGTAATGTTGATTTGTATGCTAATGCTACGCATTGTATGCTAATGCATACGAATTTGTATGCTAATGCGTACGCATTTGGACGCTAATGTGTACACATTTCGTTAATGCGTACAAATTCAGTTAATTAGCACACTTTTACGAGCGAAAGGAGCAAAAGAGGAGAAGTCGCAATTCTGACCTTTTCCTATTAACCAGACACCTTCCCCTTTTCCGAGCGGGGGGTGCCTGGTTTAGTCCTATTGACTAACATTATGCTCGAGTGCTCGACCAGAGCACCCGAGCATATGAGCACAGAGGTGCTCGCTCAACACTACTCTCTATGCATTTTACTGCAAGGCACAGTGTTCTACACCACTATCCAGGCTCTCTCTGCAGCCTGGAAGTAGCCGTTTTTTAACGCGATTCGCAACAAATTTATTCGGAACGAAGCTAATCTTTTCGGAAAATTCAGCGAACCAGCCATATCGAATTTTTGAAAAATTCGCTCATCTCTAGTGTAGAGATGTGTTGCGGCCATTACAGCATTGCAATATTCATGTTTTAAGAGATTAATAAAATTATATCTATTACTTCTACAGAATGTCCTGTGTGTAAGTGCATGCTTGGTAGGCCACCATATGTAAACTTTCGCAAAGCCCCAAGACTATTTACTGCATTGACCAAAGATGAGTCTACACTTTAAAGTCAGTCCTGTGACTAAGGTGTCTTTACGCTCTACAGCAATGTGACCACAAACCATGACAAACCTTTCTGTGAGACTGGTCAACTCGATCCTGCATTAGCATACCCGGTGAACGACTTTATACGAAAGCTTACAATAGGGTTGTGCTTATATTTAGCACAACCCCATAAGGTGAGCCTCCAATTTTGTTTCACACTATTGACAATTTTGTACAGTCATACTATCCTATTGTGTGCTCTCTCTGTTTGTCGTTAAGGATGTAGCTCCATTTGTCGCCCTAGTCCTGTGACCTGGAAAGTCTTAAATAGCACAAGCCTTCAATGACTGTTAATTGCATTTTATTTATTCCTCAGAAGAAAAAAAATATAGCATTAAATCAAATTGGCAAACTGCATTTCCACTGGGGATACTTAATAAATGTATAAATTAATTTTCTACTGAAGCAAAAAAAAAGTAGCACCTGTTGCTCAAAGCAACCTCGGGAGCCATTGTTGCTTCTCATATTCCTTTGAAATCATCTGTTGCTGCAAAGCTTGGCGGGTGGCAGTGGTGACAAAGAGAGTGTCACATTGTTTACCTTCCCCTAGCTGTGGAGGCTCAGTTGCATTGCAGAAAGGGGTAAGAATTTCTATACCACTTAAATAAATAGAAAGGGCATTAAACAAAGATGCCAAGCATGAACCTTTTTTTCATTCATTGACAATTCAGACTGTCAGAAATAAAAATATCTATGCAATATCAAAAATGGATAATAGCAAGAATACAGATAGACTGTTAGCTAGATAGACAGGCAGCTACTGGCTAGTAGCTAATCAGGGCATCTTTAGGAGTGTGTTAAGGGTGCCACCACATGAAGCACTGTCCCTTTATCTGCAGAGGGCATCCGTGCATAAGACTCACTTGGCAATCAAGTAAAGAACTCAGCAATAAATCCCATTAATCACAGAGGCACAATTCTCTGAATTCTTGTCTGCACCAATGTGACGTGATCATGATCAGTGCAGAGAGTGAATACGATAAGCAAGGACATAGTAGACATCACTAGAGCCTGGCGGACAAACAATTGCTAGATACATGCAATTTACCTCTTTTCTACCCTATACCCTCGTATCACCAGAAAAAAAAACATGCATTAACCCCTTTTGATTTTTTGACTATTAATTTTTACACTTTATGGGGCAAGGTTACCAAACCATTGGTTGTTTTGGCACAGTTTTTATTTATTTATTTTACAGCGTTCATCTGAGGGGTTAGGTCATGTTATATTTTTATAGAGCATGTCGGTACTGACATGGCAATACCTAATATGTATACTGTTTCTTATTTATTTACGTTTTACACAATAATGGCAATAAAATTATATTATAGAAGAGAAGTATTAGTATTATAGAAGAGAAACTTCTATCAGGTTTTTCACCACTGGCTTAGCACAGAGCACCGTAGCCTAGTGGTTAAGGTGATTGTCTTTAATGTATATTGTTGTGAGTTTGAATTCCCACAGAGACATTTAAGAAAATAGAGTCTAAATTCGATTTATATACACAGGGTATCCCCAAGCATATGAACCCCTTTCATGTTCATAACAGTGACGCCATATATGGACACATCAGAGCAGGGACTCTAAACTGTGTGCTCTGCCCTCAATAAATGCAATCTGCCGACTGAAGCAGGGGGCCCCTTAGAAGATCGTGGCCCTGGGCAATTGCCCAGTTTTCTGGCCCTGACAATAGCATAGAAGGGGTAATCCACCAGCATTAGCTTTTACATCGATGCCGGCGGATACAGCAGGGGCAAAGCTATCAGGCAGTGATACCCGAGTAGTGCACGCCCGATCATCATGACATAATAGTACGGTAAAAGGCGGCGTCACTTGCCGCCATGAAGTACTATTACGTCATGTGTCGGGAAGGGGTTAACTCACATAATAAATTGCCAGTTGACAAACAAAAGTCTTGGGACTAATAAAGTCAAAATTCACAGGAGAGGGGAGTCCTATAAATAAATGTATAATACCCTTTTGGAACTTTTCTTTGCTACTATATCACTAGGTCTAGGCTGACTGTATTACAGTTTGTTATAACAATGCAGATGCTAAAATCGAAATATTTAGTGGAAAGAGACGGAGATAACGAAAAAGTAAGAAAAATGGAGGGAATGTATCACTAGTGCACAATAGTTTGTGTTGTACAAAAAGTTGCTAGTTTTGCAATAAGTGGATGATGCAGGAGTGATCCAAGGCAGGCCGTAACCCACAATCTGACATACTTATCAATACATGTGGCAGAAAATTGGCACTCATTAGACTACCATCAGCTCCCTGTTGGCACAGACTTCAATTTTTGGTGCACAAAACAGGTTGCTGCAGAGTTATTAACTCTTAATGATTCTGGCATTAATAATAAACTCACCAGCAAGGTTTGTTATTATGACTTGTGTAAGAAATGCCTTTCTTAAGGAGAGTTCACATCACCGTTTCATTTTCTATTCTTCTGATCTGTCAGAAGAACAGAAAAGAAAAAACAAAAAACAGGATCCTGTAAAAAAAACGATCCTGTAGAAAATGGATCATTTGGTAAAATGGATCCTATAGAAAAAGATCCTGTGCTTCAGTTAATGCACATTTGTCATTTTGGCAGTTTTAGCAAGATTTTTTAGACTAAAAAAAGTACTGCATGTAGGACTATTTTACCATCTAAAAAAGGGATCTCAGGTGGAAACGGATGCCAAAAAAAGGATCTGTTTTTTTATAGGATCCATTATTTAAAGGATCTGTTTTTTCCAGGATCGATTTTTTTTCTGTTGTTCTGACGAATCAGAAGAACGGAAAATGAAATGGTGATGTGAACTCTCCCTTAATACATTGGAATAATGAAACATGGAACAAGAGAATGATTAGTCAGTCTATAAAGAGGTCAATAAAATATGATGTGCCAGAATTATAAAGAGGAAATAATTGTGGCACATCTATGGAAGTTCTCTGCGCCAGAAAATGAAATCTAGATTACAGATGTAACAGCACAAAATTTGGGACTTGCATGGCACAAAACCGGCATACTAAAATATGCATTCTCCCTGTGTATTTAACCCCTGTCTGTTCTAAATGGAAAATCTACATCTACAATGGACTTTCCATGTTTATTCTCACTTTAAATTAAAAAAAACATTTGTGCTTTATTATATCAAAAGGATTACAATGTCTTTTAACAGACAGGTCTTTAATCCAAGAATTTGGTTTGAGATTAACTTTGCTGATGATTACATGTATTTTATGGAGGACCTCACTTTCAAACACTTTAGCTGGGATGATATTATTAGGTAATAATTTGTCACTTGCACACTAAGCATTCTGCTCCTGCAGGCATGCAAAGAATCAATCATAACTAGGAATAAAATCATAAATCTTCTTTACTCCAGTCTATTTTGCAGATAGATATTGGATGGTATTAAATCAAGAGGCTGCATAGACCCAAATCAAATCCACGCATTGGATGTGGGCATTATGAAGGGCTTGTATTTCCATAAATTTATCAATATGATTTTACTACTCCAGTACATCATATCAGATATTGGTGACTAATCCAGTGTTAATTGTTTGTTAAGGTTGATAGATCCTCATTAGCATATCGGGATTTATGTTCAGTATAAAGGATATGCGAGGACTGGCACTGTTTGGAGTGCACACATGGCAATGCATTTCACTGATGTTCTATAAGAAACATGAAGGCTTGCACTGAATAGTGACTGAAATTGTAAAGGAACCTCTATGGCTGGTGCCACCCAAATCCTAACCTAGGCCTCTGACCTAGTTAAGCCAGTGCTTTCTGCTCTGCACTGATGAGGGACAACCAACCCAAAAAAGCTGTCTGCAGATGAGATGCTGGCTTATTTATTATCCAATTCATGTCTGAAGGCCTATGTAAAGGGTTGAACATTTACTTATCGGGTGGCTACCTTACATCTAGTGGTATCAGAGGCAGAACTTGCTAAGATACCTTAATACCTTCTTCCAAAACATTTTGGACAATGTTATGCTTCTTAAGTTGTGGGGACAGTTTGGAAACACCCCTTTTCTGATGTACCCCAGTATACAAAGCAAGGTCCATAAAGTCATGGTTGAGTGACTTTGGTGTAGAAGAAATTAACTTCCCCACACAGAGCCCTGACCTCAATCCTATAAAACACCTTTAGGATGAACTAGAACAAAGACTGATAGCCAGGCCCACTGATTCAACATCAGTGTTTTAGCTGACAAATGCCCAGGCATATTCATTCACCATGACTACAAACGTAATTGTGCTAGGAGATATTAGCTGCCTATGCAATTACCTTTCCAGAGAAATGTCAGGACAGAATTTAATTATTCATACCCTGATATTTTATTGATTTTTCCCCTTGACAGCACAAACCCAGAGTGCCAATTTTACATTTCTTTCTTTATTCTCTTGCAATATTTGAGCTTAACCAATCCCTAAGGTCCTCCAATAACATTATGGAAGAAGTAAATTTCCTACTTTAACTTAGAATCCAGCTACATTGGAAAGCAGCAAGAAATTGTGAATTGTGTACATTTAAGCCTCATACAATACTCATCTAATATATCTGCCTGTTATTTTTTTGTAAAGAACCTAAGGACTGCAAAAAATCAATTTGTTTAAATAATGATAGGAAAAGCAAATCTTTTAGTGCTCTTGATGTTTAATAGCCGGCATTGTCCTCCTAGCGATACATATTCCCACTTACATTTTATACATTAGAACATTCGCCATCCATGTAAACAGACATATAAAGTATCACCATGAAACATGTCAGGCCAAATTTTTCTTGCTGCTCCCAACTGGGTCAAAAGAAAAGACATAAAGCAAATAGCATAAGGGAATGAAAATCTACTTTTTCGCTTCCAATGCATCATAGACTCCTGTGACAGAAAGGAAGAGTAAACATCCTCGGCGCCCTCATGACATGCAATATCTCACAATCCTGTGACATCTGGGCAAAGTAAATGCATACAGGCTTCTGAAAGAAGGAAACAAGGCTTTTCAGACTAAATGTTGTTGAGAAACATGAGCATCTTATATTCCACTTCTGAAAGGACATAAATAACAAGGATGAACCCAACACGATAAGTTTATACAAGTCAAAAGCTGCCAATATATGTTCTTTTTAATTACTCCATTCATTTGGTTCAAATGGACATTTTCACCCCCCCTAAAAAAACTTATTAACAACCAATATGTGACTATACTATGTAATTTTCTGTTTTATGAAGAAAGGGTGGATGGTTTTAGTCATATATATTTTTTAAGTTAATCTATGTATTTTCCAGACTATAAGACAGACCCCAGGTTTAGAGAGTAGAAAATTAGAAAAAAGATATTTTTTTTCTTATTAAAGCTTCCCTTGTGGCGTTACTACTGGGGTGTAAATATTGGGAGGGTGTAGGAGACACTGCACATCAAGTCCTGTCTATTGCAGCAAACTATAATGCTGGAGCGAGAAATAATAATGACTCACGCTCCATCTGCAGATGGATAGACCACTGTGCTGCATGTATTAATTGGCCCACTTCTGCTCGATTATACCCAAACTGAGGCATGAATCAATGTACCTGGCTAAGTATTATATCCCAGGGGGTGGCAATTCTGGATGGTCTCTGTATTAGTGATGGTATCCTGAAGTCCAGGTAGTCTTGAGGGCACAGTCCTTAGACGACACTTAGATCATAAGCACGGAGGTGCCCCAGCTTCTGGATGTAAGGTGCTTTGGATTGTAGTGTAGGTCTTTCTGACCCTTCAAGCAGTTGGTGACGTCACCCATCACTCAATTAGCCTCACTTCCGGAGTTTGCTACAGTCCAGGGCAGCTTTGTGATCACAATCTAAGCACCTTCTGAGGACTTTGCTCCCAATCCTGCCCAGGCTTCAGGATACTATCACCCACACAGAGACCATCCAGCATCACCATCCCCTGGGCTAGAACTCTCAGCCAGGTAGGCAGGCACATTAATGTATGCTTCATTCCTGACTGAAGACTACAAGAGGAAGGCAGTCTTTAGCAAGATTTTTTCTCGCAAAAAAATGTGTTTTATGGTCTGGACAATATGGTATTCTGTTTTCTGTCCTAGCACTTTAACGTCCTCTTTATTTGGAATTTTAGCATTAAAGACTGTATTGCATAATTTCTGTCTCTGAGACCATCACTGTGGCCAGAGAAAACTCCCCTGTAGTGACTGAAATAATTCATCACACAGTACACTAATACATTCAATGGTCTTCTGTGGACTTCTTTATCTAGTCCTGTCAAGAAAACAATAGATCTGTCATGCTGTTATATCAATTACAGACCTACTGTTATAAAAAGGCTTACCCTTCAGATAACATCTTACAATCACAGTAGCAGCAAAGTGAAAATGGATTATCTACCTATACAATAAGTCATCATTTGTGCTAACTGCTACAGAATATTGTTTGCTATTAAGTTTCAATAGTATAATACTGTCAAAATGTAAAAGAAAGCCAACATTTCTAAAACAATTTACTTTCTATGAATGCTGAGTCTAAAAAATATCTCTGAAGTGTCTTTTTCAGGGTATTATCTGCGTCGAGTTATAATAGCATAACCAGACAGATTCAGTAAACCTGCCCATAAAAACCAGTAATAAAACTAAAACAAAATAAGCAGTACTTAATTACTGAATTAGACGCCACTGCAGCACTGCTATTCCAGTCATTCCAAGGCTGCAGTAACATTGACAACTTGCAAAAGCTATAGTCAATCACTGACAAAGGTATACTGTTAAGGGCTGTGATTGGATGCTGTGGTCATAGGTTGTTTACTTGTCAATGTGACTTCAACAATCCAGACAAGAATCGGCATAGAGGACCAGAATAGCAGCCCTGAAGCGGCAGGTGATTTGAGAGGTAAGAAGTAGTGCTTAGTTTATTATTTTATATCTGTGCCCAAATTTTTTCCTAATCTCAGGCAACCCCTTTAAAACATGAACACTCTTAAAGAAGTTTTGTAAACTAGAACAATGAAACTTATAGTCAAGAAGCGCAGGATGTGGAAAAAGAGTAAAATATATGAAACATGAGAAGGGAGAATGTTGTCTTGCATTATACAGACAAATGATCTGGCGTTACAGAAAGTGTGCCAAGGTTCCCAGAGCTGTTGGAATTTCTGGAAATGGCAGAAGGAAAGTAAGCCTAGCCCTAAAAACTGTGCAGTATAGTTGTCCAACTTTGGTTCACTGCCTCTTCTCCAGAGAGATGGGATTAAAGAGTTTGGCAATGATGGTGTGCCCTAATGTATCAACCAGCTTTAGTCTCTTTTATAAATCTGGCCCATTATTTTTACAATCTGTAATCTGAAATAAACATATGTGAATAAAAATGACTGTAGATACATTTACTTTAGGTTTCTGACTGCATACACAGGGTAACTCTGCAAATCAGAAATGCATAAAATTGCTTTCTGATTTATGAAGTATGGCTCTGTGAATGTGTGGCAGTAATTGTTAATGGTAAATATATCCATGTAAGCCTGTTAAGTATAAAGCAGTGACTAGAATAGGCTGTGCAGCAAAGGACATGCTAATCTACATTGTCACATTCTGTTTCATTTGTTTTTTCCATTTGTCTGTCCTTTACTAAGCTGAGTCATTGTTTGTCACGCAGTATGTCCTATCTTCTTCTCAATGCCAGGATTTGCAACATCACTGAAGCTGTTCTGATGGCTTAAGGGGAGTAGTAATCTGAAGAATTTAGGGGTAAGGAAGAAGCTGCAGCCCTGACTGGCATAAAAAAAATAAGATACAAATCATCTTTGTATTCATGTATAGCTCATAAGCCTATTCATTAGCTAATGTACATTATACATCATTATAGTATGAGGGAAAGCATAAAGGCGTCCATTTTGTATAGGTATACAAAATGGATGCCTTTATGCTTCCATTTTGTAGAAAGATGTGTAGAAAGTCTTAACTTTCTACATAGCCCCGATAGGACAGACTATCAGTAGATTTTGATTTTCAGTATTATGTCTAAGCTGATGACACTAAACTATATACCTCATACAAAGGAAACAAGCCTGCACTATTACAAAACACCATGGATTATCTTTCTACTGTCCCTGACATCCCATTCTTTCTATCTGAAACCGATTGTTTCAAAAACTGAACTAAGTGTTTCTTCCATATTCCATATTAACCTACCTCAACCTGATATTTTTATCTCAGCATGTGGTGTGATACTACCATAACTCCTGGGCAGCATATCAGCTGTGTTGAGGTTACAGGTCATGGTGATCTTACCCTCACTCCTTATATTCTATCACCCGCACCTCAAAAACAACTCCAGAATCCACCCTTTTCTTATTGTGGAAACAACAAAAACAGTTCTTGTTACCCTGATCCATTTTAGCCTTACCGTTATTACTGTAACTCATTACTTATTGGCCTTTTCCTCACTAAACTCCTCCTCTCAAATCTGTTTTAATGCTGCAGCCAAGCTTGTCCGGTCACTACTCTGATGCCTCTAATCTATGCCAGTCATTGAACTGGTTGCCTATGCAGTATAGGATTCAAATTAAACTTAATACTCTCATCCACAAAGCTCTCCACAGTGTTGCACTCCCCTATATCTCC
This sequence comes from Rhinella marina, assembly GCA_900303285.1. NCBI lineage: Eukaryota > Metazoa > Chordata > Amphibia > Anura > Bufonidae > Rhinella > Rhinella marina. The sequence continues at coordinate 30,354 of ONZH01026277.1, read as the reverse complement.
TCAGTAGTTTCTGTCTACAATCCCACCCATTTTCTCCATTATGCCAGTGATTTATGACAGCTACCAAAATCTGAAACTCTCATTTCCATCTTCAAGACTTCTCTTGAGCTGTATCCTTTAAGACTTCTCTTGAGCTGAAATTCAATTTCCCAAGCAATTAGGTTCATTCCCAACTCCCACAGTTCTAGGTGCTCCTTAACAACACATCTTTTTAGGGTGGCCTTCACATCCCCTAATCTATCACTTTTCCATTCATCTCCTTCAATATTATTCCTCCGAACCTGATCCTTCATCCAACAGTATCTGTTTCATCACATATTCTAAAGCACTGAAAATGTTAGGAAATGCTTTCTCAGACAATCACTGGTTGGGATGGGTCACTGCTATGGCAAGTGATTGGCTGAGTGGGCCTTTACTGGACATGAAGTGGATAACAACATTTACTATAGCAGCAATGGAACCGTAGCAGTGATTATTGGTTGAGGTGAGTAATTCTTTTTTTATTTTTAGGCCCACTTCAAAAAATTCTCCCCAGAAATCTCATTTTATGCTTAAGTATATATTCAAAGCAAAAGCCCCAGAATCTGAAATTCGGGTACTCTATGTGGCCCTGTGGCTCTTGTTAAATTGTGAATTGAAACCTGGCTACACTCCCACAAAGAAGGAAAAGGAGGAATGATTCAGTGCTCACTTCCTGGATATCCTGTAAGCCCTTTATTAAACAAATCAGTAGTAAAAAGCCCAACACGGAAAGGCATATTAAATATTTATAGTATGATTGCCATTACTGTTGTATTGCTTTTTGGAATGTCACCATTTATTACGGCTATGTGCAGCATATTATGTCTCCAGCAACAAATACAGAATCATGACAAAATATTCGAGAAATGTTGACTTGACTTTTCACTCTAATAAACATGACATAAGGAATTCATGAATAAATCAGTTGATTTTACGCCTGGGTGACTATGCAGATAGACTCGCAGTAATGATAATATTATTTTAACATCAGCAACTCAGTTACTAAAAAGTAAGTTATAACAAAGTAATATAAATAAATTAAGGTGTTTCTTGAGCCTCAAATACTAAGGTTAATAAAAAGGCTTTTCAAATATGAAAAGTACCTTTGTACGGCTGGTCTCTACATCCCCCATGTGCTCAATTTTTAACATCTTTGTCTTACACTAATTATAGTGCTTGAAAACCACTATATTGTTATTCCTCAGTTTCTTTCTTCTTCTTCTTCTTCTTCTTCTTCTTCTTCTTCTCCCTAAATTTCTGCAATTAATACAGCCCGAACTGCTTGGCTTACAGACTCCGTTCAAAGTGCGTTTCGAAGCCCTCGATGGTGACAGGTGTGCTATGTATTTTTGGAGTCGATCGGATTTGTCGTTTTTAAGATATCACAGGTTAAAACCCCAAAAATTATTCATAGGAATGAATGGAGAGCCTTAGAGTGCTTGCCAATCAGCCAATTACAGTGAATATGCAAATAGGCAGCACCATATATGGCACAGCATACACACAGTGGAGAAGGCTTAGAGATATATAGAGATAATATAGAGGAGGTCCCCCAGACCTGAGGCTAAGGGTTGCATAGGAATGAATGGAGAAGCTAAACTTGAGACCAATCAACCAATCACAGCTCAATATGCAAATAGGCAGCACCATATATGGCACAGCATACACACAGTGTAGAAGGCTTAGAGATATATAGAGATAATATAGAGGTGAGATTCCCCAGACCTGAGGCTAAGGGGGCATTCACATGTCCGTTGTAAGGAGCCATGATCATGGGCCTCGGGGACGCTCACTGACAGAAGAGAGGTTAATACGCCATTTTGGATTCTGTTAAACTGTTAAACTTCAAGGGGCTTTCCAGAGTGACTCTTAAAGGGGCAGCCGCTCTTAAAGGGGCAGCTGCTCATAAAGGGACAGACGCTCTTAAAAGGACAGACGCTCTTAAAGGGACAGTCTCTCTTAAAGGGGCAGTCACTCTTAAAAGGGATAGGCACTCTTAAAGGGACAGGGGCTCTTAAAGGGACAGGCGCTCTTATAGGGGCAGACACTCTTAAAGGAGAAGACACTCTTAAAGGAGCAGACACTCTTAAAAGGATAGCCACTTTTAAAAGGGCAGTTACCCTTAAAGGGACAGTTACTCTTAAAGGGGAAGTCATTCTTAAAGGGGCAGTCACTTTTAAAGGGATTGTCACTCTTAAAGGGAAAGTCACTCTTAAAGGGATAGACACTCTTAAAGGGATAGTCACTCTTAAAGGGGCAGCACTCTTAAAGGGACAGTTACTCATAAAGAAGCAGACACTCTTAAAGGAGCAGACACTCTTAAAAGTACAGCCACTTTTAAAGAGGCAGTTACCCTTAAAGGGACAGTTACTCTTAAAGGGGCAGTCACTTTTAAAGGGATAGTCACTCTTAAAGGGAAAGTCACTCTTAAAGGGATAGACACTCTTAAAGGGGCAGCACTCTTAAAGGGACAGTTACTCATAAAGAAGCAGACACTCTTAAAGGAGCAGACACTCTTAAAGGAGCAGACAATCTTAAAGGGTGAGTTACCCTTAAAGGGACAGTCACTCTTAAAGGGACAGACACTCTTTAAAAGGCAGTCCCTCTTAAAGGGGCAGTCACTTTTAAAGGGAAATACACTCTTAAAGGGATAGTCACTCTTAAAGGGACAGTCACTATTTAAAAGGCAGTCCCTCTTAAAGGGGTAGCCACTCTTAAAGGGGCAGTCACTTTTAAAGGGATAGTCACTCTTAAAGGGACAGTCAATCTTAAAAGGGCAGTAACTCTTAAAGGAGCAGTAACTCTTAAAGGGGCAGACACTCTTAAAGGGATAGTTACTCTTAAAGGAGCACTCTTAAAGGGGCAGTCACACAGGTATACTCTGGAAGTCACTGTTAAAGGTGCGCCCTTTTCAAGCACTATGTATTTTCTTCTGGAAATGCAAATCTAGTTTTGATTATGAGCTGCCATTGCATAAAGTTATGTTTCACAATCAAACTTCTATGATCCTCAACTTTGCTCCCTAGGAGAACTTGTTCTTTGCAATTTTGGTGCATAACAGCCATGCCCCCTTTATCTCTAAGCCATGTCCCCTCTACCCAAGGTCAGATTAGGCAAAAAAATATCAGCAACACATAATAGATTTTGTACACAGATTGTACAAGCATATGAAACAATTCTGTCTTGGAACCAGGATTCTGGCACATTTACAGTCATAAATCTTCCTCAATATTAGTTATGCCTTTCAGAAAAACAAGGCACATAAGGCAACATATTCTGGTGACAAATACACTTTTATTGTGTTTTAATATTTTTCTCCTTTTACTTTTCTTTTGCCTTTTCTATTTTCCAATATAAATCAGACCAAAAGTTTGGACACACCTCATTCAAAGAGTTTTCTGTATTTTCATAACTATGAAAATTGTAGATTCACACTGAAGGCATCAAAACTATGAATTAACACATGTGGAATTATATACTTAACAAAAAAGTGTGAAACAACTGAAAATATGTCTTATATTCTAGGGTCTTCAAAGTAGCCACCTTTTGCTTTGATTACTGCTTTGCACACTCTTGGCATTCTCTTGATGAGCTTCAAGAGGTAGTCAACTGAAATGGTTTTCACTTCACAGGTGTGCCCTGTCAGGTTTAATAAGTGGGATTTCTTACCTTATAAATGGGGTTGGGACCATGAGTTGTGTTCGGCAGAAGTCAGGTGGATACACAACTGATAGTCCTACTGAATAGACTGTTAGAATTTGTATTATGGCAAGAAAAAAGCAGCTAAGTAAAGAAAAACGAGTGGCCATCATTACTTTAAGAAATGAAGGTCAGTCAGTCTGAAAAATTGAGAAAGCGTTAAAAGTGTTCCCAAGTGCAGTCGCAAAAACCATCAAGCGCTACAGAGAAACTGGCTCACACGAGGACCGCCCCAGGAAAGGAAGACCAAGAGTCACCTCTGCTGCGGAGGATAAGTTCATCCGAGTCACCAGCCTCAGAAATGGCAGGTTAACAGCAGCTCAGATTAGAGACCAGGTCAATGCCACACAGAGTTCTAGTAGCAGACACATCTCTACAACAACTGGAGGAGACTGTGTGCAGCAGGCCTTCATGGTGGAAACCACTGCTAAGGACAGGCAACAAGCAGAAGAGACTTGTTTGGGCTAAAGAACACAAGGAATGGACATTAGACCAGTGGAAATCTGTGCTTTGGTCTGATGAGTCCAAATTTGAGATCTTTGGTTCCAACCACTGTGTCTTTGTGCAACGCAGAAAAGGTGAACGGATGGACTCTACATGCCTGGTTCCCACTGTGAAGCATGGAGAAGCAGGTGTGATGGTGTGGGGGTGCTTTGTTGGTGACACTGTTGGGAATTTATTCAAAATTGACGGCATACTGAACCAGCATGGCTACCACAGCATCTTGCAGCGGCATGCTATTCCATCCGGTTTGCGTTTAGTTGGACCATCATTTATTTATCAATAGGACAATGACCCCAAACACACCTCCAAGCTGTGTAAGGGCTATTTGACCAAGAAGGAGATGACCTGGCCTCCACAGTCACCAGACCTGAACCCAATCGAGATGGTTTGAGGTGAGCTGGACCGCAGAGTGAAGGCAAAAGGGCCAACAAGTGCTAAGCATCTCTAGGAACTCCTTCAAGAGTGTTGGAATACCATTTCAGGTTACTACCTCTTGAAGCTCATCAAGAGAATGCCAAGAGTGTGCAAAGCAGTAATCAAAGCAAAAGGTGGCTACTTTGAAGAACCTAGAATATAAGACATATTTTCAGTTGTTTCACACTTTTTGGTTAAGTATATAATTCCACATGTGTTAATTCATAGTTTTGATGCCTTCAGTGTGAATCTACAATTTTCATAGTCATGAAAATACAGAAAACTCTTTGAATGCGAAGGTGTGTCCAAACTCTTGGTCTGTACTGTATATTTTGGTGTTGTACTTATATTTCGTTTGACTTAGTTTGATATAAGCTGCTTCTTTGTATACTGCTTTTATGAATTTGGATATGGTCAAACAGTGATGTATTTACTGTAATGATTGAATTTACTTCTGTTTTGCATGTTGATGGTATTACATGCCCCCTGATGTTCTTTCTATGATTGTACACATTATAAAAATACTAACAAAAAAAAATACAGAAATGTAAATCAAACACTGATATTTTATTATGCCAACTCTGAGTCATAATATGTGCAACCATAGTGGTGTTGGATGCAGAAATCAACAAGAATGGCTAGATGATTGAATATTAAAACTGGTAAAAAAAATAGCACAGACAATGTCATTTTAAGTGATAATGGAACACATAGCTATACTTTTTATAGACTATGAATATAGGATGATATTTCTATTAGGTCACATCCGGACAGTGTTTGGTCAGCATTTTCCATTGGTAGTTGTAAGCTAAAACCTAGAATGGATCACAAACAAGAAATTTGCAGAAATCTTTTCAGCATATGGTACGTTTTCTCTGTAGGTTTTCTCCTATCGTTGGCTTTCAAATACTGATGTAAAATAGGACTGTATGGACATGGTCATATGAAGGCGGCAGAATGGAAGATTGGAGCAAAAAAGGTAAAATAAATAAACTGTAAAATTATAGCTAGAGATGAGCGAATCATCCAAAATTTGCTTCGGCGAATAATCAAAGAATTTCTGTCAAGATTCATTCTTAATATGAATTTATTCAGACAAATTTGCGTTAAAAAATAATCGTTATTTTGCGAACATTCCTACAAAAATTAAGAACATACAGTCAGCATTGTTAAAAGTACGCAATACGTACGCATTAGCGTACAAAGTGCGTACGAATCCTTAGCATACTATTGACTCGCGATTGCGTCATACGCACGAGGCTAGGCTGCGGCGTACAGTCTTTAGAGGCAGTCCATATGAGGTAGAAAAGTAAGGTGCTACTTATCCGGCTAAGTGCATAATTTACTAAAAAAAACACTGTACAATAAGTGCATAATAGGACAGATTGCTGTACCTGAAAAAGAATACACACATTGGGATAAAGTGCTTGAACGTTGCTGAACCTGTAAAAACATTATTGCTATGCTAAAATATAGCTACAAATAAAAACATAATTATGAAAACATTTTAGTGCAATCAATTTCACATTTGCAAGCATAATAGGCTCAGATATACGTTTGAGTCTCACCTCGTGGCTGCTTGGCATGATAAAACACTTGAACACAGTTCAAAATTCAATTGTAATCCATGTGAGGTAATTTTGTAATCCAAACAGTTAGCGTGTAATCCACATGGATAATATAAAAAAGTAGCAAATAGAGAACCCTCTTTGCAAAGGGGGCTCCCAAATAACCTGAGAAGGGGGGAAAAAGAAAATAGGTGCGCTTAGGCGGTATGATGAGGGATCATCATACTTCATACCTGAAGTCCTCCTCGCTTGAACTGCTACTGAATGAGATCAGAGGATGCTCCTGCCTCTTATAGGCCAAGCTGGCTGCCGTGGTGGAGCTCCACTGCCCTCTTCTGCCAGAAGTCGGACTTCACCGGGTCCAGGTGGTGGTCACACTGGTGAGTGCTGCAGCCACTTGCGCCTTCACTTTTCCGGATACTCCTGCCGGGACAGTTGAGGCAAGGTTGCACCCAGGGAAGAAGCGCCAGCTCCCCTGGCTGCTGCTGACTTCATTTTCCAGGGTAGTTGGTACTGGTGGATCACCATGGACTGGAAAGTAAACAAATGATGTCGTCAGCTGACCCAGCTAAATGGACTGTGATGATGGTGGTGGTGGCAGTCCAGGGATCAGAGGTTCCGGCTTTGGCTTCTCCCTGAAACGGAGGCTGCCATCTGGTGACTCCTGTAGGCAGCACACGTGTCCTTCGTCTGGTGGTTCCTCCGGCCAAACTTCTGGTGGTGATGTAGGGACCAGGGGATTAGATAATAAGGTAACCCCGGTAGCAAAGGGGCCTTTCAGGGATGCCATGGGGGTATATTCCACCTGATCCCCCACGTATAGGCTGTGACGGGCTTGGGGCAGGTAAGGCCGTTTCACTGACCTGCGGACCACAAAGTACTCCTTGCCGTCCTCGTCATCTGCCAGGAAGCCTGAGCCTCGCTCCACTGAAAACCACAGGACGGTTCCCTTACGCCGCTCGAGTGTAGGGTCTCCCGGCCTCGGATGGTCCAGTACTTGGATGACCCAGTCCTCCACCACATTCTTGTAGTCCCATAGGGTCTGGGCATGGGCCATCACTGATGCAGTCACAATGGGATTCTGCCGCATGGAAGGTGTTGTTGTTGCTCTCCTCCTGGGCAGCGAAATGGATGCTCCAGCCACCTCCGCCATACCAGCCGCACCAGCTGCCAAGGCGAATATCGAGTCATTAGCCAGTGAGACTGTCTTGCACAATTGTGACGCTCTGATCTCTGGAGCGGGCGGTGATTCGGAGTACTCATTACCAAACACCATCTTCTCCCCCCACTTTGGTCGCAGTTGCTTGGCCATGCTGTGGTATCTTGTTCACCGCTGGCTTGAACTGAAGAGGAGGGCGGAGTAATGAGGGAGGAGTCTTCACTTCCTATACGTGCAAATAGTTAGTTCCCGGTGGGCCGGGCTGGTTTTTCCTGCTTCTGAGAGGGGGCGTATCTTCACTTTCCCGCTCTTGAGGGGGCGTATCGTAATTTTCCTGCTTCGGGGGGGGCCGCAGGGGCAAGAAGAATGCGTACGTTGCGTATGTTGCGTACGTAGCATTAGCGTTCAAAATTTTAAAAACATTTACGAATAATACAAAGCGAATCTGAAAAAATCCGGATTTGCTTCGGAGTAGGAAAAATGGAGTATTCGATACGAATCTACGAAGTGGCAAATAGAATCGCTCATCTCTAATTATAGCTATCTTCATAAATTGCTATTTTAACCCCTTCAGTACCAAGCCATTTTTCACCTTAAATCCTAGGCCGATTTTTGCAAATCTGACATGTGTGACTTTATGTGGTAATAACTTTGGAACACTTTTACTTATCCAAGCCAGTCTGAGATTGTTTTCTCGTGAAACAATGTACTTCGTGTTAAATTTGAGTCAATATGCTTTATCCTTATTTATAGAAAAATCCAAAATGTACATACAATTTGGAAAAATTAGCAATTTTTCAAATTTGAATTTCTCTGCTTTTAAGGCAGACACATCATAGAATACTTATTACTTTTACATTTCCCATATGTCTACTTAATGTTTGCATCATTTTGTTATTTATTTATTTTTTTTAGGACAGGGGTTTACATAGTAGAAATCACCCATAAATGACCCCATTTTAGAAACTACACCCTCAAGTAATTCAAAACTTATTTTACAACTTTTGTTAACCCTTTAGATTTAAAGCAAAATGGAGGTGACATTTTAAAATTTTACTTTTTCTTTGCAGATTTTACATTTAATCAATTTTTTCCTGTCACACGGCAAGGGTTAACAGTCAAACAAAACCCAACATGTATTACCCTGATTCTGCATCCCTTATGTGGTCATAAACTGCTGCATATGAACACCACAAGGCTCAGTAAAAAATGAAAAAAAAAACAGCTTTTTCGTAGTATATTTGTCCCATATTCCTTGTGGACAGAAGTTATCAACTGCAGACAGTAGCTTAATTTGTCCAAATTTACATGACACTAATAGTATAACATTTTTACCAATGAAAAAGTGCTGACATTGAGAAAATTGTTATTTTACTAAGTTTATGTAAAAATATGTGGATTCCATACATAGATGGTATGGGTAAAAATATTGACACATTTATTTATGTAAATATCAAAAAAACTGTAAGGGTTTTTTTTAGGCTTCTTTCACACTAGCGTCAGTACGGATCCGGCAGGTGAAGGGTGCCACCGAATCCGTGCTTCCGCAGGTACATGTGTGGGGCCGGAACCGCGCTCCGGCCCCACACATGTCACACAGTACATACACACACAGACACATACATACTTACATGCTCCCGGCATCTCCGCGCAGCACAGTACAGGAGTAGGACGGCGCGCACATAGGATGATTCCCCTGCACTGTGAAGACCTGCCGGGAGCATGTAAGTATGTATGTGTGTTTGTATGTGTATATGTCTGTGTATGTTTATGTGTATGTTTATGTGTATGTCTGTATGTGTGTATGTATGTATGTATGTGTGCAAGTGACGGATCCGTCATGAACTCCATTGAAAGTCAATGAAGGACGGATCCGTTCACCATTGTGTCACACCAAACGGATCTGTCCCCATTGACTTGCATTGGGGGTCATTCCGGATCCGTCTTGGTGCGGATGCCTGGACCGGAGAGAAAACAGCAGCATGCTGCGGTTTGCTCTCCGGTCTGAAGACGGAAGGTATGCTTTCAGGAGCATTCCGTTGTCTTCAGTTCAGTTTTGTCCCCATTGACAATGAATGGGGACAAAACTGAAGCGTTTTATTCCGGTATTGAGCCCCTATGACGGAAATCAATAACGGAATTAAAAAAACGCTAGTATAAAAGTAGCCTAAGAGTTGTTTTTTACTGATACCTATCCTATATCAGTATCTGATCAGTGGGGGTAAGACACCCAGGACCCCTCCAATCAGCTGTGTGACAAAGCAGCAGTACTTCCACATTTTCTACTTTTCAGCTAACTGTAGAAATATTCATCCATAATACAATCTACATAATAAAGAAGCACAAAATGGAAAAAAAAACAGAACTCCTTTAAAATCTATAATTGGCAACGTTATCTCAGAAAGAAAAATGCAGCTTTCTTCAAGACACAATCTGCAGCTTTAAGAAACATGAAATGGCTAGACTTTGACATGTTTAAACCCATTTCTCAATTTTCTTTCCGTGCCATCTCCAATGGCAGTTTTAGTTAATCAAATGTAATCTAAAACCCATTACAATATAATTACCTATATAACATTAAACTTCATTTCAGTAGCTTCAACTTCTAGGGAGTTGGATCTTTTTCCCTAGTGGTTCATGTTACTGTAGTTTGAAGATAGAGGTTTTCATGTTCTTTGGATTGAAGTTTTAAATTAAATGAAAAATTAATTCTATGTACAGACAGCTGTAGGAACCAGAGTAAGTCAAATTCATCATTATTGAATACCTACACACTGAGCAATGAGAAATAATATGAAACCATACAAAACTAACTATGGGACATAATTCCAATTAGGAAGCAAAAACAATTAATAACCTAGAGTCATACACAATCGGAATGCAAACTGAATTCCACAGCTCTTTGTTGCATGAGAAGGACTTCAAAGAGTTTAAATAGGTTGCCTTATGAACACCAACACATTTTACGGTGAAGCTGACATTGTTATAAGAGGTTTAGAAAGCCAGAGATTTCTATGCAGCAAAAATGCAAGGGCTTCCATTCCAGGTATTCAAAGTAATGGCCGACCATGTACAGTAATTTATTAACAGGCCTGGTCCATAAGAGTGAAAGAAAATCATTCCTCATGGATTTTAACTCTGTACCCCTCTATAACATCTATATGCACAGGGCATATTAAAGGGGTCATCTTTCTGTGACAACCCCTTTAAATGAGCCTTTCTCTTTGATACAAATTTAAGAAATATTTTAAGTAATTACTAGAGATGAGCCAGCACTAAAATGCTCGGGTGCTCGTTATTCGAGTCGAACTTTTCCCGATGCTTGGGTGCTCGTTTCGAATAACGAACCCCATTGAAGTCAATGGGAGACTCGAGCATTTTTGCGGGGGACCAAGGCTCTGCCTAGGGAAGGCTGGGTGAAAACCTGGAAACCTCAGAAAATGATGGAAACACCACGGAAATGAACAGGAAACAGCAGGGGCAGCATGCATGGATGCCTCTGAGGCTGCCTAATCCCACCATCACCCCAAATTCTCAGGCAACAGCCTGGTGGTTACCCTCATGGCAATTGTGCTCACCCAGACCAAGAAAGGCGAGGCAAATACCCATCACATGTTAGGGAAGCACCCAACTAGGTGCAACGAAGGTCCATCACCGCCTGCAGGTGACACCACTGCTCATGCTGGCACTGCAGCTGAAATCAAGTTTAGTATCTGATCTTATCAGTTGCTGTGCCTGCTGGTGGTATAGTGGTGAGCATAGCTACTTCCCAAGCAGTTGATCTGGATTCGATTCCCATCTATCGCAGGAGGCAATTCAGAATCAGTACAATATCTAATACGTCCCCTATCCGGGTTAATTGTTTGTAGAGAGGGCCTGTAGGTGGGGGGCAGGCTGGGGGGAAGGAGGTTGAGCTGGAAGAGCCAGAGGAGTGCCCCCTGGGCTAGCGTGTGTGGTGGTGACAACAGCCGGAATGGATTTGGAAAAACTGTTGCTTTAACCTGTATGATATCGATTCTTCTCAGTTTAATACCGTATATGTCCCCTATCTTGGGACCCTATATTTAATGGATTTTTCGAACACGGAAAACGGAAAAAGAGCTTGCTCTGGCCAGGGGAGTGTCCATGGTCTGCCTATCACAGGTCATGAGGCAGATAAAAGAAGAACAAAAACAAACATCAGTACAACTTCTGATACGTCCCCTATCCGGCTAAATTGTTTGTAGAGTGGGCCTGTAGGTGGGGGGGGGCAGGCTGGGGCAAGGAGGTTTCGCTGGAAGAGCCAGAGGAGTGCCCCCTGGGCTAGCGTGTGTGGTGGTGACAACAGCCGGAATGCATTTGGAAATACTCTAGCATCAGCCGGTGCAGTATCGATTCTTCTCAGTTTAATACCGTATACGTCCCCTATCTTGGGACCCTATATTTAATGGATATTTCGAACACGGAAAATGGAAAAAGAGTTTGCTCTGGCCAGGGGAGTCTTTCCCACTGCAGCTAAGAGGACGTGTCCATGCTCTGCCTATCACAGGTCATGAGGCAGATAAAAGAAGAACAAAAACAAACATCAGTACAACTTCTGATACGTCCCCTATCCGGCTAAATTGTTTGTAGAGTGGGCCTGTAGGTGGGGGGGGGCAGGCTGGGGCAAGGAGGTTTCGCTGGAAGAGCCAGAGGAGTGCCCCCTGGGCTAGCGTGTGTGGTGGTGACAACAGCCGGATGGATTTAGAATGACGACGCAGGACCCCAACTTAAAAATTTAGCATCAACCGGTACAGTCGTAAATTATGAGATTGATCAACTGTGGTATGTATACTACTCAGTTTAAAACCGTATATGGCAGCTATCCGGAAAAATGGTTTGGAGAGAGAGAAAGATAGGACAAAGACGTAAATTGTTTGGAGAGAGGGCCTGTAGGTGGGGGGGGCAGGCTGGGGGGAAGGAGGTTTCGCTGGAAGAGCCAGAGGAGTGCCCCCTGGGATAGCGTGTGTGGTGGTGACAACAGCCGGATGGAGTTAGAATGACGACACAGGACCCCAACATAAAAATTTAGCATCAACCGGTACAGTCGTAAATTATGAGATTAATCAAGTGTGGCATGACTTTTTAGATGGAGATTGCATGTGGTCACGTACTCCCTGGAACCCCATAGTCACCCCTTCTCTGATGTGCTAGCCCAGAACATTCTCTGCCCCAATTCGCAAGACCTTTTGCTGTTTCCGTGTGCTGACAGTGGTGATTTACCAGTGTTGTCTCAGGAGGTGGTGGACAATGGCGAGACACAGGTGTCGGGGGGTGAGGTAGTTGTATGGGAAGCAAGTTACAGTGGGGACTCCTTGGGGGGGACTTTCTCATGATGGGACAGATTCAACTTGGGTGGATCAGGCACAGGAACAGATGAATTTTTGGGGGGTTTATTTAACTTTTATTTAGCAAAAATAACCACAGAGATATTTATTCGTTATCTTCTCTGCGCAGTCTGGCCTTGGGGTTCCTCACTTTGATGGCGAGCTGTGCCGCTCTCTCCACAATGGTCTATAGGTTCTTAGATGGAGACTTTGTCGGCGATTTCAGTACAGAAGGACTTGTTGCTCATCCACAGAACCTCGTCCTCCTTGACATTGTGGACAAGGAATTTGCGGGTGGACCCGGAATTTGCGGAACCCTGTGAGCAGCATGTGTTTGGTCTTCTACTTGCTTCCGTATCCAATGTTGGGCAATATAGATTCGCAAGTAATATTATTTTTCACACCTATCCCAAAAATAAAAATGTATGCAGTATGCGCAAATAAAACTTGGAACTGGAATTGGAGAGAGGGCCTGTAGGTGGACCTCCGGAAAAATTGTTTGAATAGAGGGCCTGTAGGGGGCCCTCCTGAAAAATTGTTTGAAGAGAGGGCCTGTAGGTGGACCTCTGGAAAAATTTTTGAATAGAGGGCCTGTAGGGGGCCCTCCTGAAAAAGTGTTTGAAGAGAGGGCCTGTAGGGGGCCCTCCTGAAAAATTGTGCTAAAAGAGTGCCAGTTGGACCTCTAAAAAATGGCGTTTTTTGGGTCAGCGTTAGGCAAAGACGATATGGAGGAGGAGGAGGAGTAGAGAAGAGGAGTAGAGAAGAGGAATCGGATACATAAGTTATTTAAATCTTTAGCTGCTTTCCCCCGGAGGAGATTTGAATTCCGGTGAAATCCAGGCTTTGTTCATTTTAATAAGCGTCAGCCTGTCAGCGCTGTCAGTTGACAGGCGTGTACGCTTATCGGTGATGACGGCACCAGCTGCACTGAATACCCGCTCTGACAGCACGCTAGCGGCAGGGCAGGCCAGCACCTCCAAGGCGTACAGCGCCAGTTCAGGCCACGTGTCCAGCTTTGAAACCCAGTAGTTGTATGGAGCAGAGTGATCGCTACGGACGTTGGTATGGTCAGCTAGGTACTCCCTCACCATCTTTCTGTACAGCTCCCCCCTACTCTGCCTAGACTGGGGACAGGTGACAGTGTCTTGCTGGGGTGACATAAAACTGGCAAAGGCCTTGGAGAGCGTTCCCCTGCCAGTGCTGGACAAGCTGCCTGCTCGCCTCCTCTCCCCCGCTACTTGGCCCACAGAACCATGCCCTCTGCCGCTAGCGGCGTCAGATGGGAAGAATTGTTTCAGCTTGTGCACCAGGGCCTGTTTATACCTATTCACTCTCATACTCCTTTCCTCTGCAGGGATGAGAGTGGAAAGGTTCTGCTTGTACCGTGGGTCCAGGAGAGTGAACACCCAGTAATCGGTGTTGGAAAAAATTCTTCTAACGCGAGGGTCACGGGATAGGCAGCCTAACATGAAGTCTGCCATGTGCGCCAGAGTCCCAACACGCAAGAATTCCCTCTCCTCACTGACCTGACTCTCCATTTCCTCCTCCTCCTCCTCCAAGTCCTCCTCTTCAGCCCATACACGCTCAAGAGTTAAGGACTGAGCACTGGTACCCTCTACTGTCTCGCCGACATTCTCCTCCTCTTCCTCCTCATCCTCATCCCCCTCCTCCGATATGCGCTGAGAAACAGACCGGAGGGTGCTCTGGCTATCAAGCGACGTATCTTCCTCCACCGTCTCTTGTGACAAGCGCAAAGCATCCGACTTGATGCTGAGCAGTGATTTTTTCAACAGGCAAAGCAGCGGGATGGTGAGGCTGATAATGGCGGCATCGCCGCTAACCATCTGTGTTGACTCCTCAAAGTTGCTCAACACCTGGCAGATATCAGACATCCACGTCCACTCCTCATTGTAGACTTGAGGAATCTGAGAGACCTGACTACCAGTTCTGGTGGAAGAGGACATCTGGCAGTCTACAATCGCTCTGCGCTGCTGGTAAACTCTGGATAACCTGTTTAATGTGGAATTCCATCTCGTGGGCACGTCGCACAACAGTCGGTGAGCGGGCAGTTGTAGGCGGCGCTGCGCTGCCCTGAGAGTGGCAGCATCTGTGCTCGACTTGCGGAAATGCGCACAGATGCGGCGCACCTTGGTGAGCAAATCAGACAGATTGGGGTATGTCTTGAGGAACCGTTGAACAATTAGGTTGAACACGTGGGCCAGGCATGGCACATGTGTCAGTCTGCCGAGTTGCAGACCCGCCACCAGGTTACGCCCGTTGTCACACACAACCATGCCTGGCTTGAGGTTCGGCGGTGCCAGCCACACATCGGTCTGCGCCGTGATGCCCTGTAACAGCTCTTGGGCGGTGTGCCTTTTGTCACCTAAGCTCAGCAGTTTGAGCACCGCCTGCTGGCGCTTACCCACGGCACTGCTGCTGCGCCTAAAGCTACGGACTGAAGGCGCCGTGCCCACGGATGTTAATTCGGTGGAGGAGGAGGAGGGGTCGGAGGAGGAGGAGGCATAGTACGTCTGAGAGACCGTGACCGAAGTAGGCCCCGCAATCCTCGGTGTGGGCAGTACATGAGCGGCCCCAGGGTCAGTCTCGGTCCCAGCCTCCACCAAGTTAACCCAATGTGCCGTCAGTGAGATATAGTGTCCCTGCCCGGCAGCACTTGTCCACGTGTCCGTGGTTAGGTGGACCTTATCACTAACTGCGTTGGTCAGGGCACGGATGATGTTCTGTGACACGTGCTGGTGTAGGGCTGGGACGGCACATCGGGAAAAATAGTGGCGGCTGGGGACGGAATACCGAGGGGCAGCCACCGCCATGAGATTTCGAAAGGCCTCGGTCTCTACCAGCCTATAGGGCAGCATCTCCAGGCTAAGCAATTTGGAGATGTGGACGTTGAGGGTTTGGGCATGTGGGTGGGTGGAACTGTATTTCTTCTTGCGCTCTAGCATCTGCTGTAAAGACAGCTGAACGCTGCGCTGGGACACGTTGGTGGACACTGTGGAGGATCGTGGAGGCGAAGGTGTGGTTTTCCGGCGGGAGGCGCTCGTGCCGGGGTCCTGGGCAGGGGGTTGACTAGCAGAGGCAGTGAGTGACGCGGGGGGTTGACTAGCAGAGGCAGCGAGTGACACAGGGGAAGGAGCAGTGGTGTGACCCGCAGGAGGTGGTTAACGGCCTTGGTTCCATTGAGTGGGGTGTTTAGCACTCATATGCCTGCACATGCTGGTGGTGGTTAGGCTAGTAGTGGTGGCACCCCTGCTGATCCTGGTGTGGCACAGGTTGCACACCACAGTCCGTCGGTCATCCTCACTTTCTTTAAAGAACCTCCAGACTTGCGAACATCTAGGCCTCGCCACGGGAGCTTCACTACGTGAAACAGTTGCTGATGATGCACCAGCTCTGGCCCTGCTTCTCCCTCTGGCCACACCACTGCCTCTTACAACCTGTTCTGGTGCAGCACTCGCCTCCGCCTCAGAAGCACTGTCTTCACTCGGCATATCAACCCAGCTTGGGTCAGTCACCTCGTCATCCTCCGATTCCTCAGTCTGCTCCCTCCTCGGAATTCCTCCCCAAAACAACAACTACACCACTGTCTGACAACCGTGTCTCCTCATCGTCTGACACCTCTTTACAAACTTCTTCCACTAACTCAACATTGTCATCATCATCACCCACAGACTGCGACAGTTGGAAAACTTGGGCATCGGGAACGAGGTCAGCAGCAACCTGAGAAGTGGTTTGTGACTCTGGGAAGGGTCCAGAAAACAGTTCCTGAGAGTATGCCGGATCACATTCCAAATTTTCCTGTGAGGGGGAAGACTGGGGGGAAGGAGGTTGAGGTGGAGGAGCTATAGGAGTGCTCCCTTGGGTAACATGGGTGGACTGCGTGGAAGACTGACTGGTGGACAAATTACTTGAAGCATTGTCCGCAATCCACGAGATCAGCTGTTCGCACTGTTGTGGTTTCAACAGTCCTCTACCACGTGTCCCTGTAAGTTGAGACATGAAGCTAGGGAGTGTAGCTCTGCGGCGTTCCCCTGCTCCCTCATCAGCGGGTACTGTCTCACCCTGCCCAGGACCACGGCCTCTGCCCCCTGCAGTAATTGAATGCCCACGCCCACACCCTCACCCTCGACCCTTAGCCCTGGGGTTCAACATTTTTTGTATATATGTGTATGATAAAAAAAAATTAAGTCCGGTAGAATTAAGTGACGTACAGAAAGTGTCACTTGGACAGATTATACGGATTGGAGCGAGTGTGCTGAACTGTGACACACAGAAAGGTTACACGCAGCTGAGTAAAATGGATTTGTATCACTGAGCTAAAACAACTGAAAAAAAATTTTTTTTTTTATATTTGTTTTTTTATATTTTTTTTACAATTTTGTTTTTTTGGGAACGTAACGTGCAGGAACTATGGTAGGACTGACTGACACCCTGTTAACGGTGGCTATTTAGTCTGCGACCCAGACAAATGTCGCACAGAGAGTTTTCTGGATCAAGCTGTAGATGATATTGGTAGCAAATGACTTGGTTGTATTCTGTGACGTACAGAAAGTGTCACCTGGACAGTATATACGAATGGGAGCGAATGTGCTGAACTGTGACACACAGAAAGGTTACACGCAGCTGAGTAAAATGGATTTGTATCACTGAGCTAAAACAACTGAAAAAATATTTTTTTTTTTTATATTTTGTTTGTTTGGGAACGTGACGTGCAGGAAATATGGTAGAACTGACTGACACCCTGTTAACGGTGGCTATTTAGTCTGCGACCCAGACAAATGTCGCACAGAGAGTTTTCTGGATCAAGCTGTAGATTATATTGGTAGCAAATGACTTGGTTGTATTCTGTGACGTACAGAAAGTGTCACCTGGACAGTATATACGGATGGGAGCGAATGTGCTGAACTGTGACACACAGAAAGGTTACACGCAGCTGAGTAAAATGGATTTGTATCACTGAGCTAAAACAACTGAAAAAATAATTTTTTTTTTATATTTGTTTTTTTTATATTTTTTTACAATTTTGTTTTTTTGGGAACGTAACGTGCAGGAACTATGGTAGGACTTACTGACACCCTGTTAACGGTGGCTATTTAGTCTGCGACCCAGACAAATGTCGCACAGAGAGTTTTCTGGATCAAGCGGTAGATGATATTGGTAGCAAATGACTTGGTTGTATTGTGTGACGTACAGAAAGTGTCACCTGGACAGTATATACGGATGGGAGCGAATGTGCTGAACTGTGACACACAGAAAGGTTACACGCAGCTGAGTAAAATGGATTTGTATCACTGAGCTAAAACAACTGAAAAAAATTTTTTTTTTTTATATTTTGTTTGTTTGGGAACGTGACGTGCAGGAAATATGGTAGAACTGACTGACACCCTGTTAACGGTGGCTATTTAGTCTGCGACCCAGACAAATGTCGCACAGAGAGTTTTCTGGATCAAGCTGTAGATTATATTGGTAGCAAATGACTTGGTTGTATTCTGTGACGTACAGAAAGTGTCACCTGGACAGTATATACGGATGGGAGCGAATGTGCTGAACTGTGACACACAGAAAGGTTACACGCAGCTGAGTAAAATGGATTTGTATCACTGAGCTAAAACAACTGAAAAAATAATTTTTTTTTTATATTTGTTTTTTTTAGATTTTTTTACAATTTTGTTTTTTTGGGAACGTAACGTGCAGGAACTATGGTAGGACTTACTGACACCCTGTTAACGGTGGCTATTTAGTCTGCGACCCAGACAAATGTCGCACAGAGAGTTTTCTGGATCAAGCGGTAGATGATATTGGTAGCAAATGACTTGGTTGTATTGTGTGACGTACAGAAAGTGTCACCTGGACAGTATATACGGATGGGAGCGAATGTGCTGAACTGTGACACACAGAAAGGTTACACGCAGCTGAGTAAAATGGATTTGTATCACTGAGCTAAAACAACTGAAAAAAATTTTTTTTTTTTATATTTTGTTTGTTTGGGAACGTGACGTGCAGGAAATATGGTAGAACTGACTGACACCCTGTTAACGGTGGCTATTTAGTCTGCGACCCAGACAAATGTCGCACAGAGAGTTTTCTGGATCAAGCTGTAGATTATATTGGTAGCAAATGACTTGGTTGTATTCTGTGACGTACAGAAAGTGTCACCTGGACAGTATATACGGATGGGAGCGAATGTGCTGAACTGTGACACACAGAAAGGTTACACAAAGCTGAGTAAAATGGATTTGTATCACTGAGCTAAAACAACTGAAAAAATAATTTTTTTTTTATATTTTGTTTTTTTGGGAACGTGACGTGCAGGAAATATGGTAGAACTGACTGACACCCTGTTAACGGTGGCTATTTAGTCTGCGACCCAGACAAATGTCGCACAGAGAGTTTTCTGGATCAAGCTGTAGATTATATTGGTAGCAAATGACTTGGTTGTATTCTGTGACGTACAGAAAGTGTCACCTGGACAGTATATACGGATGGGAGAGAATGTGCTGAACTGTGACACACAGAAAGGTTACACAAAGCTGAGTAAAATGGATTTGTATCACTGAGCTAAAACAACTGAAAAAATAATTTTTTTTTTTATATTTTGTTTTTTTGGGAACGTGACGTGCAGGAAATATGGTAGAACTGACTGACACCCTGTTAACGGTGGCTATTTAGTCTGCGACCCAGACAAATGTCGCACAGAGAGTTTTCTGGATCAAGCTGTAGATGATATTGGTAGCAAATGACTTGGTTGTATTGTGTGACGTACAGAAAGTGTCACCTGGACAGTATATACGGATGGGAGAGAATGTGCTGAACTGTGACACACAGAAAGGTTACACAAAGCTGAGTAAAATGGATTTGTATCACTGAGCTAAAACAACTGAAAAAATAATTTTTTTTTTTATATTTTGTTTTTTTGGGAACGTGACGTGCAGGAAATATGGTAGAACTGACTGACACCCTGTTAACGGTGGCTATTTAGTCTGCGACCCAGACAAATGTCGCACAGAGAGTTTTCTGGATCAAGCTGTAGATGATATTGGTAGCAAATGACTTAGTTGTATTCTGTGACGTACAGAAAGTGTCACCTGGACAGTATATATGGATTGGAGTGAGTCAGTGCTGAACTGTGACACACAGAATGCTTCCACAGTGCTGTGTGCAATGGATTTGTATCACTGAGATAGAACAATAAAAAAAAAACAGGGTTAGATATGGCGATAGCTGCTCTACTAGTGCCAGCCAGCCAAGTGACAAAAAAAAATAAAATAAAATGTCTTCTAGCCCTTAGAAGGGCTGTTGGGTTCTTTGTGGGTGATCCCTGCCTAACAGACAACTAAATGCAGGCCCTAACACTGTCCCTGAAAGGCAGCAGCTCTATCCCTAACGACATCCAGACGGCATCTGAGCCGAGCACCGCGGCCAGTCGGTAGTATATTCCAGGGTCACCTGATCAGGCCAGCCAACCCCTGCTATCGACATGTAAGGGCCCCACGTGATGCTGGGTGGTACGCAGAGTCTCCTGGCTTGTGATTGGCTGTGTTTTTAGGCGCCAAAAATGCACAATGCGGAAGATGCCATTTCCTTGAGCATGGCGAGATACTCGTCCGAGCAGCGAGCACTTACGAGTACCCTAATACTCGAACGAGCACCAAGCTCGGACGAGTATGCTCGCTCATCTCTAGTAATTACATAATATAATTGCATATTGGTCTGAAAAAATATTATGTAGGACTAAAAGGTTTATGACAGAGATTTATCAAACCGATGTAAAGGGAAAATGTTTTAGTTGCTCATAGCAACCAATCAGATTTCACCTTTCATCTTCCAAATGAGCTCAGGAAAATGAAAGGTGGAATTTGATTGGTCGCTATGGGCAACTAAGCCAGTTTCCGTTTACACCAGTTTTAATAAATCTACCCCTATATTCTTAAATTCACTGTGCTTGCCCTATGGGCCATTTAGTGGGTTCTCCGAGAATTATTTCAAATGGCCTCAAGCAACCTGTCCTAGAATGTGTGCAGGACTCGTTGCCTCCACATGCAGAGCTGCTTGGTTTGGTGAGTGGGCGTGATCTCACTACACACTACGCTCTGGCAGTTGCATATGCTACATATTGGTGAGCATTCCTGTCAGGCTACTCAGCCATGACAGCATATCGTAGGCAAGATCACATAATTACCATCTATTGTGGAGCAGTATAGTATGTAGTGAGGCCATGTGCCCTTACCCCCTAGGCAGCTCTGAAAGTGGAGGTAGGCAGTCCTGCTCACATTCTAGGACAGGTTGCTTGTAGGGGAAGAACCATATATGTATGCATATATGTATGCCTTTTACCAACTAGAGACTGCCTTAAAGGAACATTAGATACAGAAAATACACAAAAAAACAATAATAAAAAATATGGTCCTTTCTCTCAACTCCATTCACTTAAACATATTTTGGCTCATACTTAAAACTAAGAAATATATAATCAATTCTCTGTTTATCATAGGAGCTCAGCCATGTCCTTCCATTCTTCGTCACTGTCCTGTATCTGACTATAAGACAACTGGTTCAAACAGGAGCCTCCCTGATGTACCCTGTCTGCAGTATAACAGTAAGATTGTGAAGCCACAACTCCTTTGCTAAACCTCACAAACTTAACCAATCCACTAGACGATGATGGAATAGATCAGAAAGAGATTTACCCCGTGTCCTCTGCAGGATTTCTACAAATCAGTTGTTTCAGGATCATGCAGAAAACTTTGCAGACTAACCAAAAGTGAAGGCATCTACATTATTTCTTGTTTACTTTTAGCATTGATTTTTAGGTTTACCGTTCCTTTAATGAAACTGCATTATCTTAATGAGATTTTAGTGATCTGACGTTTTCATAGTAGTAACAAAATAAATCGAGTCAGTAAATTGCAAATTTAGCTGACAGTTTCTGTTTTTGCTGCTTCTAAAAATTTGCTATAGGGATAGTTTTCCATTTTAGATACTGGTTATCTCTCTTGTTTTCAGGCACTCCATATCTTCTAGTGTAAATGAATGGCTTTACACATAGTCAACAATTTTCATGGAGCAGATCGCAATAAGTATACAATGTGTGCAAAGTGACGTAATGGGGTTTTAAAAGAGTAGCTGACCCTCCTTGATGATCATACTTACCTTATCCCCGCCACTGGTTTCAGTCTTCATCACTCCTAAACTGGCTCTTCATCTCCCTGCTGCCCTAACATCAATATTCTGTTGATGTGATGGGGAGTACAAGACCACAAGGGAAGCAGGTCACTGCCAAGGCCTATGATTGGCTACAGTGGTCACATGCCCCATGTCAAGACGTTGATGTCAGTACAGCAGGGAGAAGAAGAGCTGGCTGTGGAATGATGGAACCCAGCAGCAGGAACCAGGTAAATAAGTTGACCTATGTAAACCCCTTTTAATTTACATGGGTCAACGGACAAGGACATTTTTTAAATAAAAAGTTCATTAAGCAGAGAGCAGAGATGCATTTATATTCCCACTCTGTGGGAATGAGCTATTGTCACGCCAATCACTTGTCACCATACAGACAAGTCTACCAGCAGCAGATGCCTGATTACACAGTGCGATCTGCTGCCAGAACAATAATTTAGTGCTGCATTAAAGATGCAGAGACCTGACGAATTAGCATTTGCTGGTGATTGGCTGCACTTTTAAATAGGGCAATTATCAGGAATGTGTCTGTGCATAACCAACTCAGGGACACTACTTCCTCATTATTGCACCAAATCTCTGTTTAAGAGTATGATCACATGGTGTGGCTGGCTGAATATAGTCAAGCCACATCCACCAGTCACAGCCAATGGCCACTTTATTTTGCCATAGGTGGGCATAGCCTTTCTATATGCGGCCAGCCACACCATGGGATTGAAACTTTAAAATGCCCTTAGACTAAAAAAAATCTGTCACTATATATGGGTCAAACTAGGCCTTTCTCTCTAATCTGAGTAGGATTTGGGTAAAAAGTAAGTAACCTACAGTAAGCTTTAATCATTTAAGATAGTTTTGATAGTTATTTTTTAAAATAATTATAGAAACCTAAAAGCCCAAATTTTTGTTTTCGGTCCAGTGGTCCATGATCAATTGTGGGCATTTTAGAGATCAAAACAGAATACCTGAGTGGAACAGAGAAGCTTACTGACAGATTTTTCCTTTAAATGTGCCTCTTGATAATTACCGGTACCTAAAGTGTCACAGTAACAATTACACTTTAATTAGCTTTTTATCTAATTGTACTTGGTGGTTTCCATTCCAAGGATCATTCTGACCTGATTCTAATATCTGACCTCCCTAGACAGAATTAGCACAATATTGGGAGTGTGGGTTTGTGCCTTAATTTCTTTTATAAGGATAGGCCATCAAAATCTGATTGGTATGGGTTCGACACCATGCACCCCCTTGGTCAGCAGTTCCGCAATGTCTCTGGTGCCTGAATTCAGATCTAGGACTTGTCTTATTTTTCCATTGTACAGAAGACTGAGTTAGTTATGCACAGACATACATAGGCCAATGAGTATGTCTACCATAGCCTCCCTACTTCAGGCCTGCATGTGTTGGTAGTCTACATGTACATCTTCTGCTGTTCTGTGCTGCATCACATATATATATGTATAATTTATATATAAACACAATGTCATTTATAGCAATGAAAATACAAGCCACCAGTCTGCATTAAAGTGACTGTCGTGATTCACAATTACTAGTGAGTTGCAGTTGTCCAGGAAAAAGAGTAGACTGTTGAAGGATTTGTTAGACAGTTATAATCGAGGTGGACATCACTTACTGAAAATTAATTGTTGAAGAGTGATAGGCCCATGTACTCTTCTCGCACAGGGTCTTTCTAATGTCTGGGGCTGCCCTTAGTGAATATCATGTTTATTTCAGATTGATCAAGTTTATCTGGATCAATCTGAAATAATGACCATACCATGCAGATATATAAATGAAATTGAGCGTGAGGGAGCAGGATGGAGGGCTTGTTTAAAAAAAATAAAAAATACATTTGAACATCCAGTTTCATGGTTTTCTATGTATTCTTGTTTGAGATACTGAAAGCTCCTTTCAATGAAAACAGTTTAAATATTAAGAGGAATTCATTACATGCGTACAAAGAACCTGCTTAACATGTGGCTACAGAAGTGAGCCCGAAGGTTTAACAAAGATTAACACAAAACCACTACTGAGCTTTTGAACTTAAACTGCCACCACAAGGACTAATGGAGCTGTTTTTATAATACTGAACAGCATGAGAGTCCTTCATTTCTTGAACAATTTCTTCATTGACTCTAATTAGGCTCCCCATTAGGCAAGGCAAGGTGTTTCTCAGGCAAAGAAAACATACATGAGTTTTCTTGTCACACTGCTATTCACTATCTAGAAATATAATGTAATCTAGACCATTTTAACCCAATTATGTTCTGTTTGCAAGAGTTTTCACCGTATATACAGTAATTGCATTTCAACTAGATAATCTAAGGGTAAGGGTATATTTACACTTTGCAGATTTCTGTGACCATGCCATTTATCTGAAAGGAGCCAGCAGAAAATCGTACACATGCTTCAGAAAAAACTCCATTGACATGTATAGTACATAGATTGCAGGGGCAGACACTTCTGTAATGAAACTGATGTATACAAACTTTTCTTATGTGTTGATAGAAAGTACAGCTTTTACAATACTACAGCTGATAAATGTGTCAATTTATAACTAATAAGAAACTAGAGATGAGCAAATCTATTCACCGCTTTGTAGATTCGATACGAATCTTCATTTTTTTCTACACCGAAGCGAATCCGAATCTTTTCAGATTCGCTTCGGAATAATAAATTTTGTACGCTAATGCTACGCATCTAATAATTTGTACGCTTATGCGTAGGTATTCACTTAAGTAGAGTACTTTTACTATATGTTCGTTATTTTTGTGGGCCTAGACAATAATAAACTAAAGCTTCGTACACACTTTGTACACTCATGCAAATCTTTTTAAAAATTCGGTGAATATTCGCCGAAGCGAATCTTGGAAGATTCGCTCATCTCTATAAGAAACGTATCTCTAAAACCTAGAATATGCAGGAAGGACAAATGCTATTAGTGGCCAACTGGCTCCTGTAGAAGTTCTCTCCCTGCAATGCGTAGCAAGCAACAAAGAATTCAGCCTGCTATTGTGGTCCATGTATCCAGCGTTACCAGCAAATTTTGATTTCTCATGCAGCCAGCCTTAGCTTATGCCTCTACCAAGACTGAATTTCCTGTATTTGAGTGTACTTTTAAAAGGGTTGTCTCATAATCTCAAGGGATTCTGCTGACATAATTGGGAGAAACCACATCTAGCCATACAATTTCTCCTTTAGTGGTTCAGATGAATGGCTGACCATATGATACATGGATGGGCCAGGTCAGCTACTCCATAAAGTACATATGCCCTAACAGGACATGACTAATAAGTAAATTGGTTGTCCTTATGGGTTAGCAACTTAAAAATATTAACTATCACAGTAATATTTTATTGCAAACTTTGCAACTTTCCATTTACTTTGCAAAATGTGCTATGTTTATTTACCTAATCCTATCTTCTTATCTATCCACATATCAGGTTAGTATCTGTTTCTAATAACAGTTTTCAGTGGATATATAATAAGCCCTAATTTTGTGGATGTACGAATATTCCTACAAATGCATTACACTTATTCTCCACCAGGAAGCATAGTCAGGCTATGCAGAGTTTCTCCCTCATCTTGAGCTGATATAACCCCCTCTTTCGGTTTCCTACCATCATCCATTCCTTAACTTGCCATGACATTTATTTTTAAACAGAGCTATGTGCTGAAAAAATGCCAGCTTGTTAAAAAGATACCATTCAAGAGCTATAGTGTCAGATCTACATATTCATGTGGAATCAAACTATATTCTGCTTCTTTCTGCTTTTCTAAAATTATTGCATATAGATCTGGTTTTTGATAGAATTTATGGATGAATGTTTATGAGAATGAAATGTCAGTTTAAATTTAGTATAGGCTGAAATTTAAAAATTTGGAATTTCACACACTTCTGTAGTTGACAGATGCCAAGAAAAAGCCAAGCAAAAAAGCCACATGAAACCTGTTGTGAAACGTTAATGTATTTTTTTATTTTGTGTTTTAGTGTTTTTTTATGTATGTATAAATAGAAGCCATCATCGCCAACAACTCCCCGTAATCAACTATTATTAACGGAGGAAGCTGCAGCTAGTTAAATATTTCCTGAACGGCAGACTGTCTGGGTCTACCGTAGCTTTTTAGCTTTTTGTTCTGGCTCATAACAGGGTGTTCTAAAAGGTGAACAACCTTGTAATCCAATAAAGCATATGAATAAGGGTTGAATGGACTCATACCTTTGAACCCTATGAAAATCTGAGATTAAATCTGAACTGTTTTATGCTTATCAACTAATTGTATTCAATTCATTCTTTTTTTTATTGCTCCCCAAAAATTTCAGCTTAAAGGGATTCTCCGGGAATTAAGAAAATGAAAATACTTAAATATTACTTTATTATAAATATATTCCCAAATACCTTTCATTATTTATAATGGCTAGTATTGTCTAGGGAGCAATCCTCAGGGGAAGCAAAATGGCTGCTATCCCATTAGTTAACACAAAACCTGTCCTGATCACACATGAGGACAAGTTACTTCACAACACTAAGTTAAAGAGCTGCCTCATCCTTCTCTCTGCTCTACTTGTCAGGGATTCCTGAATACAGACTTCAACTTTAGCTGAATCTCTGGGAAATTTAGTTAATAAGGAGATATGAAGTACAGAGAGGACAAACAGGACAGGCTGTGGTAATGTGGGTCTGTGGTAATGGAGACTGCATTCAAGTGCTGCTGCTCATTAATCACCCCCTCCTCCCTCTCTGTACATTATGTTTCCTTATCTTCTCCATTCCCACAGAAATTAAGGATCGTGATTCCTGACAATAGAGCAGAGAGGAGGTTGAGGAAGCTCTTTACCTTCGTGTGAAGTAACTTGTCCTCCTGTGTGATTAGGACAGGTTTTGTGTGCACCAATAGAACGACAGCCATTTTATTTCTCCTAATGATTGCTCCCTAGGCAAAACAAGCCATTCTAAGTAATGATAGGTATATATGAATATATTTATTATAAATTAATATTTAAGTATTTTCTTTTTTTTTAATTCCTGGAGAACTCCTTTAAGTCGTACATCATGTCCTACAATGACCTTACCAAAGTTACTAGTCAAAAAACAGGTCACTCGGTGCCATGAATTTGATATATACAGTGACATTTATGCTCAGTCACATTATGCACAAGAATTGCAGAATTTTCAGGAGTTTCACCCATTGCAATATGAAGGATGATATTTCAAACCCAAATTCACATATTTTTTTCTTCTGTGTGTGAACTTGACTCCATAGAGCACTACAAATCCAACAGTATTTTGTATCAGTATTTTTAAGCCAAAGCCAGAAATGGACCATAAAGAGAGAAATGCTATATTGGAACAATTAGCACTTCTTTAGATTTTCGATTTTAGTTTTGTCTTATAAATACTCCTACAAAATTCAAGTATCCTGAGGTTAACATTTCCTGTGCTTGAATTAAAAATACAAAATTTGATTTCATACCTGAATTAATGCAGAAAAATTTGCCAAGTTCAACTTGTAATTAGCTGTGTGTGCCAGTTTTCATTAACTCCCTATCTGATATTAAGAGCTCACTGAGCTTCTGGAAAAAGCAGCCTCTAAATGTAGGTTATCCACAATCGGCTGGGGCTTTGCTACTGTAAGTGGACCTCACATCAGGTACATAGCATCAGGTATATAGCAATGATATAAGTTACTGGTGCCTGAGTAGACCCAAGAGCCCGTTGCTATATGAGAAAGCACCAGCATTACCAATGACAAATAGCAAAAAGGGGTCTGCTACAGAATTTACTATTGGGTCCAGGAGTATCAAATTACTAATACTATACTATAATAATATATTATAAAAAAATAAATAATGAGGTACATAATAGAGTGATATGAGATATATTAGATAGATAATAGAAAGATAGATATATGATAGATAGATAGATAGATAGATAGATAGATAGATAGATAGATAGATATGAGATAGCTAGCTAGATACATAGATAGATAGATAGATAGATACGTAGATAGAAAGATAGATAGCAAATATATAAATAGATAGTAGAATGATAGATAATTGATGATAGATAGATAGATAGATAGATAGATAGATAGATAGATAGTAGATAGAAAATAGATAGATAGATACGTAGATAGAAAGATAGCAAATATATAAATATGTAGTAGAATGATAGATAGATAGATAGATAGATAGATAGATAGATAGATAGTAGATAGATAGATGATAAATAGATAGATAGATAGATAGATAGATAGATAGATAGATAGATAGATAGTTAGTAGAGATGAGCGAGTAGTGAAATATTCGAAAGTTCGAAATTCGATTCGAATAGACCGCGAAATTCGACTATTCGACCGAATATCGAATCCCATTAAAGTCTATGGGAAAAAAATGCTCGCCACTTGGAAATCTCAATTCGACCACTTGGAGGTCACCAAGTCCACCCTGAAACCTCAGAAAAGGATGCCAACACTGCTGGAATGCAACTGGGACAGCAGGGGAAGCATGTCTGGGTGCATATAAGGCGCCCAAGTCGCACTATTACGCCACTATCACAGCCTCTCAACAATACACTCCAAAGACAATGTAACCTCTCTGTAAAGTGAGACCATACAAGGAAACCTTCTTTCCTCTACATTGCCATGGACCCCAAGCCAAACTAGACAAAAAAGAAGATAAAATTCTGCACCCCTTAAAATCACGTTGCCTATGACAACCACAGATGGCATAGGCAAAGGGGAAAGCAAATAGACCCCACCCCTAATTGTCATTGTGTGTGTGTGTGAGATGTGGTCAGACATGTCTTCTTTAAAATGTAAAAACAACTCAAACACATGCAGAAGCCTTAAAATGCCCAAATTGTTGGCGCTTGAGATGTCAGTGACCCGACCTGGCCCAGTGTCATGTCTAGCAGGTAAAGCAGTGGGGATGTTGAGGGATGCGTAGGACCGCAAAAAGCAGGAAGAGGCCGTGGGCTGGCCAGAGGCTCATGGAGAAGGCAGGCTAGAGCCCGCAGGGCCGCATCTCTTCCCTATAACAGGCCCCCACACAAAGCTCTCCCATCGAGGGCTCTTAGGTCCTTGTTGTGAAAATATTTTAATGAGTGCGCAAAGTTGAGGTGAGCCCTCGAAAAAATTATATGGAGGCCCAAGAGGTGAGCCCTCGAAAAAATTAAGTGAAGGCCCAAGAGGTGAGCCCTCGAAAAAATTAAGTGGAGGCCAAAGAGGTGAGACCTCTTAAAAATTGTATTAAGGCCAAAGAGGTGAGCCATAATAAAAATTGTTTGTAGGCCCAAGAGGTGAGACCTCTTAAAAATTGTTTGTAGGCCCAAGAGGTGAGACCTCTTAACAATTGTATTAAGGCCCAAGAGGTGAGCCATAATAAAAATTGTTTGTAGGCCCAAGAGGTGAGACCTCTTAACAATTGTTTGTAGGCCCAAAAGGTGAGGCCATGAGAAAAATTGTTTGTAGAGCCCAAGAGGTGAGACCTCTTCAAAATTATGTGGAGGCCAAAGAGGTGAGACCTCTTAAAAATTGTTTGTAGGCCCAAGAGGTGAGCCATGATTAAAAATTTTGTGTAGGCCCTAGAGGCTGAGACCTCTTAAAAATTATGTGGAGGCCCAAGAGGTGAGACCTCTTAAAAATTATGTGGGAGGCCCAAGAGGTGAGACCTCTTAAAATTATGTGGAGGCCCAAGAGGTGAGACCTCTTAAAAATTGTTTGTAGGCCAAAGAGGTGAGCCATGAGAAAAATTGTTTGTAGGCCCAAGAGGTGAGACCTCTTAAAAATTATGTGGAGGCCCAAGAGGTGAGACTCTTAAAAATTATGTGGAGGCCCAAGAGGTGAGACCTCTTAAAAATTATGTGTAGGCCCAAGAGTGAGACCTCTTAAAAATTATGTGTAGGCCAAAGATGTGAGCCTTAAAAATTGTTTGTAGGCCCAAGAGGTGAAGACCTCTTAAGACCTCTTAAAAATTATGTGGAGGCCCAAGAGGTGAGACCTCTTAAAAATTATGTGGTAGGCCCAAGAGGTAAGACCTCTTAAAAATTATGTGTAGGCCCAAGAGGTGAGACCTCTTTAAAAATTATGTGGTAGGCCCAAGAGGTGAGAACCTCTTAAAAATTATGTGGAGGCCCAAGAGGTGAGAACCTCTTAAAAATTATTTTGTAGGCCCAAGAGGTGAGACCTCTTAAAATTATGTGTAGGCCCAAGAGGTGAGACCTCTTAAAAAATTATGTGGAGCCCAAGAGGTGAGACCTCTTAAAAATTATGTGTAGGCCCAAGAGGTGAGACCTCTTAAAAATTATGTGAGGCCCAAGAGGTGAGACCTCTTAAAAATTATGTGGAGGCCCAAAGAGGTGAGACCTCTTAAAAATTGTTGTAGGCCAAGAGGTGAGCATGAGAAAAATTTTTTGAGGCCCAAGAGGTGAGACTCTTAAAAATTATGTGG
>ONZH01026276.1:0-140762 GCA_900303285.1 Rhinella marina | reverse complement strand
GATGATGAGACGCAGTTGCCATCAAGGGAGGCTGTTGGAATGTCCAGTGGGCAGGAGGAGGAGCAGAGTGAGGAAGAGGAGGTGGTGGATGACGAAATGACCGACCCCACTTGGCCAGGGGTGATGTCCAGCGGGGAAAGCAGTGGAGAGGTGGTGGTCTGCGCAGCACCGAAAAAGGCAGCAAGAGGCAGAGGGATGTCCAGAGGCAGAGGGATGTCCAGAGGCAGAGGGATGTCCACAGGCAGAGGGATGTCCAGAGGCAGAGGACAGTCCAGACAGAGAAGTGAGGCCACAGCCAGCAGGGCCGAAGCTGTTCCCGGCAGCGGGCAGTCGCGCGAAGCTCCCCCATCGAGGCCTCGTACTTCTGTGGTGTGGAGATTTTTTAATGTTTGTTGCGGATGACAAACTGAGCGCGGTTTGCACACTCTGCCACTCAAAACTGAGTAGGGGCTCTGAGAAGAGCAATATGACCACCTCAGGCATGCGGCGTCACTTGGAAGTCAAGCACTGGGCTGAGTGGGAGAGAGCAAACGCAATACAACCTGCGCCCGGTCTTGCTGCCACTGCCTCTTCCCCTTTGTTGTGTGCAGCCACTGCGGTCCAGACCTCCAGCCAGGACACCTCCACATCTGCCTCGGCTACTTTGGGGCCTTCTCCTTCAGCCTCCCCTTCCCCCGCCTCTTCGCCTGCACCTTCACACTCCTCGTCCCAACAACTGTCCATCTCGCAGGCGTTCGACCGCAGGCGGAAGTACGCCTCGATCACCCCCAAGCCCAAGCCTTAAACTGCCACATCTCCAAACTGCTGGCCCTGGAGATGTTGCCGTTTAGGCTTGTGGAGACGCAGGCCTTCCGCGACCTGATAGCGGCTGCCGCACCTCGCTATTCCGTCCCCAGCCGCCACTACTTTTCCCGGAGTGCCGTCCCCGCCCTGCACCAGCACGTGTCGCGTAACATCAGGCGGGCCCTGAGGTACGCAGTCAGCACAAAGGTCCACTTGACCACCGACTCGTGGACAAGCGCTTGCGGCCAGGGACGATACATCTCTTTGACGGCACACTGGGTGAATGTTGTGGAAGCGGGGACGGGGTCGCAAACAGAGACGGCCTACCTACCACCCCCGCCCAAGATTGCCAGCACGGGTTCTGATAAACCCCCCTCCTCTTCCTCCTCCTCCTCCTCCTCTGCCTTAACATCGCCCTCAGCCGCTAGCTGGAAGCGTTGCAGCACTGGCGCGGGGAGACGTCAGCAGGCGGTGCTTAAGCTCATCAGCTTGGGCGACAGGAAGCACAGCGCCCCAGAGGTGAGGGACGCCATATTGCAGCAGACGGAGATGTGGCTGTTGCCGAACTCAATCACGTACCATGCCTGGCCCACGTTTTTAATCTGGTAGTCCAAAAATTTCTAAAGACTTACCCCAACCTGGCAGAGCTACTGGTGAAAGTGCGGCGCTTGTGCGCTCACTTTCGGAAGTCAACTGTAGCTGCTGCTAGCTTAAAAAAACTCCAGCAACGCCTCCATTTGCCTGAACATCGGCTGTTGTGCGACCTGCCGACTCGCTGGAATTCCACCTATTCCATGTTGGCCAGGGTGTGTGAGCAGCAGAGAGCATTGATGGAGTACCAGATTATGAATCCACGCGTGCCTCCAACTCAGCTCCCTCAGTTTGCCAACCACGAGTGGCCATGGATGGCAGACATATGCGATGTACTGCGTATCTTTGAGGAGTCCACCAAGAAGGTCAGCAGCGAGGACGCTATAGTGAGCGTAACCATCCCGCTCCTATGCGTCCTTAAAGAATCGCTCATCGCAATAAGGGAGAACGCATTGCACGCAGAGGAGACGGGGGTAGGAGGAGACGCAACGGAGCTACACAGTCAGACCACACTTTTGTTTGCTTCACGGTGGCAGTTGCAGGAGGAGGAGGATGAGGAGGACGACGTGGAGGTGGCTGTGGAAGAGGAGGCGGATGCTGGCGGCGAGGGTAGCAGTCAGGCTGTGTGCGTCCCATTGGTTCAGCGCGGATGGGGCGGAGAGGAGGCGGAAGAGGAGGAAATGGCAAGTGATCCTTCTGGTGGGGGCAGTGACGTCATGCCTATTCAGAGTCTGGCACACATGGCTGACTTCATGCTGGGCTGCTTTTCCCGGGACACACGTGTTGTCCGGATAGTGGAGAACAAACTGTACTGGGTCTTCGCAATCCTGGACCCCCGGTATAAAGATAACGTCTCCTCTTTTATTCCGGTAGAGGAGAGGACGAATCGATTGCTGGAATACCAGAGGGAACTCGTGCAGAACATGATGGAGATTTTCCCACCCACCATCGCTGGCGGCAGAGAGGAGAGGGTCTCCCAGAGTCCCTCAACATCGATCAGGCCCACAGCCACCAGGGGAACACTCTCCAAGGTGTGGGACACGTTCATGGCACCCCCTCGTGCAACTTCCATCACTGCGGGGCCCGCTATCAGCAGGAGGGACAAGTATCGGCGGATGTTGCGGGAGTACCTGGCAGACCGTACCCCTGTCCTCCCCGATCCCTCGGCGTCCTACACTTACTGGGTCTCCAAGTTGGACACGTGGCTGGAACTGTCCCTGTACGCCTTGGAGGTGCTTGCCTGCCCTGCCGCCAGCGTGCTATCAGAAAGGGTTTTCAGCGCAGCCGGGGGCATTATAACCGATAAGCGCAGCCGCCTGTCAACCGACAGTGCCGACAGGCTGACGCTAATCAAAATGAACAGCAAGTGGATTGACCCGGACTTTGCTTCTCCAACAGTGGAAAGCAGCCAAAAGTGAAGTGCCATCTGTATGAAGTGCCATTTCCTCCTCCACCTCCTCCTCCTCCTCCTTAACCGCCGTAGAATTGCTCCGTAAATAAAAAAAATTTATATATTTATGGCTCACCTCTTGTGCCTCCACAAAATTTTTAAGAGGTCTCACCTCTTGGGCCTCCACATAATTTTATCGAGGTCTCACCTCTTGGGCCTCCACAAAATTTTTAAGAGGTCTCACCTCTTGGGCCTCCACATAATTTTATCGAGGTCTCACCTGCTCCATTTAGGCCCTTGGCCCACATAATTTTTAAGAGGTCTCACCTCTTGGGCCTCCACATAATTTTTAAGAGGTCTCACCTCTTGGGCCTCCACATAATTTTTAAGAGGTCTCACCTCTTGGGCCTCCACATAATTTTTAAGAGGTCTCACATCTTGGGCCTCCACATAATTTTATCGAGGTCTCACCTCTTGGGCCTCCACAAAATTTTTAAGAGGTCTCACCTCTTGGGCCTCCACATATTTTTAAGAGGTCTCACCTCTTGGGCCTCCACATAATTTTTAAGAGGTCTCACCTCTTGGGCCTCCACATAATTTTATCGAGGTCTCACCTCTTGGGCCTCCACAAAATTTTTAAGAGGTCTCACTCTTGGGCCTCCACATAATTTTATCGAGGTCTCACCTCTTGGGCCTCCACATAATTTTTAAGAGGTCTCACCTCTTGGGCCTCCACATAATTTTTAAGAGGTCTCACCTCTTGGGCCTCCACATAATTTTATCGAGGTCTCACCTCTTGGGCCTCCACATAATTTTATCGAGGTCTCACATCTTGGGCCTCCACAAAATTTTTAAGATGTCTCACCTCTTGGGCCTCCACATAATTTTTAAGAGGTCTCACCTCTTGGGCCTCCACATAATTTTATCGAGGTCTCACCTCTTGGGCCTCCACATAATTTTATCGAGGTCTCACCTCTTGGGCCTCCACATAATTTTTAAGAGGTCTCACCTCTTGGGCCTCCACATAATTTTTAAGAGGTCTCACCTCTTGGGCCTCCACATAATTTTTAAGAGGTCTCACCTCTTGGGCCTCCACATAATTTTTAAGAGGTCTCACCTCTTGGGCCTCCACATAATTTTTAAGAGGTCTCACCTCTTGGGCCTCCACATAATTTTTAAGAGGTCTCACCTCTTGGGCCTCCACAAAATTTTTAAGAGGTTTCACCTCTTGGGCCTCCACATAATTTTTAAGAGGTCTCTCCTCTTGGGCCTCCACATAATTTTTAAGAGGTCTCACCTCTTGGGCCTCCACATAATTTTTAAGAGGTCTCACCTCTTGGGCCTCCACATAATTTTTAAGAGGTCTCACCTCTTGGGCCTACAAACAATTTTTCTCATGGCTCACCTCTTGGGCCTCCACATAATTTTTAAGAGGTCTCACCTCTTGGGCCTCCACATAATTTTTAAGAGGTCTCACCTCTTGGGCCTCCACATAATTTTTAAGAGGTCTCACCTCTTGGGCCTCCACATAATTTTTAAGAGGTCTCACCTCTTTAGCCTCCACATAATATTTAAGACGTCTCACCTCTTGGGCCTACAAACAATTTTTATTATGGCTCACCTCTTGGGCCTTAATACAATTTTTAAGAGGTCTCACCTCTTGGGCCACCATATAATTTTTTCGAGGGCTCACCTCAAGCTAACTTTGCGCACTCATTAAAATATTTTCACAACAAGGACCTAAGAGCCCTCGATGGGAGAGCTTTGTGTGGGGGCCTGTTATAGGGAAGAGATGCGGCCCTGCGGGCTCTAGCCTGCCTTCTCCATGAGCCTCTGGTCAGCCCACGGCCTCTTCCTGCCTTTTGCGGTCCTACGCATCCCTCAACATCCCCACTGCTTTACCTGCTAGACATGACACTGGGCCAGGTCGGGTCACTGACTTCGTCATACTCAACCACCTCCTCTTACACTGCCTCACTTTGCTCCAACAGCCTACCTTGCTGGCAACTGTGTCTCATCATCGTCCCTAATCATTTTACACTTTAGTGCCCGTTCCACACCACCATCAGCTAGAGATGGAGCTTGCTCCAGTGTTTGGGCATCAGAACAAACAAAATCCTCAGATAGCTCCTGCGATTCTTGCATGGGTGGGAACACTGGGTTGATAACATTGGGCAGGGTGGGAGGAAGGAGGGTCAGAGTGAGGTCCCTGCAGTTTCTGCAGGCTATCGACGAGACTGGACTTTGTGGACTTGACTGGGTGGTGGACAGATTTAAAAGGAGAATCTAGAAGGAGAAGGAGGGGTTTGCCGAGCTGTCTGTAAGGGTTGCGGAAATCCAGACAGAACCAAGGCCCCAAACTTGGGTGGGGGTAGCAGGTTTGCCCGTCCCCGCCTCCACAACATTCACCCAGTGTGCTGTCAGGGAGATGTAGCATCCCCGGCCTCAAACCAAAGTGTTGGTGGTCAAATGGCCTTTTGCAGTAACCGTGTTACTCGGGCGTGGATGATGTTTTGGGACATGTGCCTGGGCAAGTCAGGGATGGCACAGAGGGAAAAATAGTGATGGCTTGATTGCTTTCCCCCTTGCCTATGCCATCTGTGTTTGTCATAGGCAACGTGATTTTAAGGGGTGCAGAATTTTATCTTCTTTTTTGTCTAGTTTGGCTTGGGGTCCATGGCAATGTAGAGGAAAGAAGGTTTCCTTGTATGGTCTCACTTTACAGAGAGGTTAGATTGTCTTTGGAGTGTATTGTTGAGAGGCTGTGATAGTGGCGTAATAGTGCGACTTGGGCGCGTTATATGCACCCAGACATGCTTCCCCTGCTGTCCCAGATGCATTCCAGCAGTGTTGGCATCCTTTTCTGAGGTTTCAGGGTGGACTTTGTGACCTCCAAGTGGTCGAATTGAGATTTCCAAGTGGCGAGCATTTTTTTCCCATAGACTTTAATGGGATTCGATATTCGGTCGAATAGTCGAATTTCGCGGTCTATTCGAATCGAATTTCGAACTTTCGAATATTTCACTACTCGCTCATCTCTATTAAAATCCCTTACTGGGACATAAGTGAAATGTTAAAAAAAAGTTAAATAAAAGTGTTTTAACAAAAAAAAAAAAAATAATAATAATAAAGTTTCAATAAAAAAAAGCCCCTTCCCCATAAAGAAACACATAAAAATAGAAAAAAAATAAAAAATATACATATTAGGTATCGCCACGTCCGTAAAAACCTGCTTTATTAAAATATCACATGATCCAGCCCGCCCAGTCAACACCATAAAAAATAAAAACTGTCTAAAAAAAGTCATTTTTTGTCACATTTCATCACAAAAAATGTAATACCATGCAATCAAAAAAGCGTATGGCCCCCAAAATAGTACCAATCTAACCGTCATCTCATCCCGCAAATAATGAGCCCCTACCCGAGACAATCGCCCAAAAAATAAAAAAAACTACAGCTCTCTGACTATGGAGACCCTAAAACATGATTTTTTTTGTTTCAAAAATGATATTGTGTAAAACTTAAAAAAATAAAAATAAGTATACATGTTAGGTATCGCCACGTCCGTAAAAACCTGCTCTACAAAAATACAGCATGATATCTCCCCTCAGGTGAACACTGTAAAAAATAAAAACTGTCTAAAAAAAGTTATTTTTTTGTCACATTTCATCACAAAAAATGTAATACCAAGCGATCAAAAAAGTGTATGCCCCCAAAAATAGTACCAATCTAATCGTCATCTCATCCCGCAAAAAATGAGCCCCTGCCTGAGACAATCGCCCAAAAAATAAAAAAATTACAGCTCTCTGACTATGGAGACACTAAAATGTGTTTTTTTTTTTGTGCTTCAAAAATATTGTGTAAAACTTAAATTAAAAAAAGTATACATATTAGATATTGCCGCGTCCGTAACAACCTGCTCTATAAAAATATGACACGATGAATGTTGTAAATAACAAAAAATAAAAACAATGCCAAAACTGCTAGTTTTTGTTACCTTGCCTCACAAAAAGTGTAATATAGAGCTACCAAAAATCATATGTATCCTAAAATAGCACTAACAAAACTGCCAACTTATCCCGTAGTTTCCAAAATGGGGTCAGTTTTTTGGAGTTTCCTACTCTAGGGGTGCATCAAATGTGACATGGCAACTTAAACTTTTTCCAGTGAAATCTGCCCTGGCGTTCCTTTCCTTCTGCGCCCTGCCGTGTGCCTGTACAGCAGTTTACAATGACAAATGGGGCATTTCTGTAAACTACAGAATCAGGGTAATAATTACTAAGTTTTGTTTGGTAGTTAACCCTTGCTTTATTCTCAGAATAAAATGATTCATATGGAAAATCTCTCAAAAAAGTGAAATTCGAAAATTTTGGCTACATTTTCCTTTAATTCTTGTAGAACACCTAAAGGGTTAATAACGTTTG
Source organism: Rhinella marina (assembly GCA_900303285.1). Classification (NCBI taxonomy): domain Eukaryota; kingdom Metazoa; phylum Chordata; class Amphibia; order Anura; family Bufonidae; genus Rhinella; species Rhinella marina. The sequence continues at coordinate 133,574 of ONZH01026276.1, read as the reverse complement.
TAAAAACCGTTTTGAATACCTTGAGGGGTGTAGTTTCTAAAAAGGGGTCATTTTTGGGTTCTATGATGGAAGCCTCACAAAGTGACTTCAAACCTGAACTGGTCCTTAAAAAGTGGGTTTTGGAAATTTTGTGAAAAATTTCAAGATTTACTTCTAAATTTCTAAGCCTTCTAACGTCCCAAAAAAAAAATATATAATTTTCAAAGTGATCCAAACCTGAAGTAGACACATGGGGAATGTAAAGTCATAACTATTTTTGGAGGCATTACTATGTATTTTAAAAGTACAGAAATTGACATTTGGAAATTTGCAAATTTTTCTAAATTTTTGGTAAATTTGGTATTTTTTTATAAATAAGAATGAAATATTTTGACTCAAATTTACCACTGTCATGAAGTACAATATGTGACAAGAAAACAATCTCAGAATGGCCTGGATAAGTAAAAGTGTTCTAACGTTATCACCACATAAAGTGAGACATGTCAGATTTGCTAAAAATGGCCTGGTCCTTAAGGTGAAAAATGGCTGGGTCCTTAAGGTGTTAAAGATGAGACAAATTTATCAAACATGTGACATTTGATAAATGTGGTTTAAAGTATGCCAATGCAGACTCAAGCAAAACTGACTTCAAATATTACCCTTGTGATAAATCCCCCACATTGCCTCTAAACGTGGATCATTGTGCAAATCACATTAATAAATTAGGAGACATGAAATGCAGAAATGTTTATTCCTAACCGACAGTCTCAAAATAATATGTTGGAATTCGAAAAAAAATTCCTTTGCAAAGAAATGAGGATTTGATGGGATTTTAAAATGTTGCAACAGTATTTGGAAAAAAAAAATATTCCATGTGGCCTAAAGATAAAGAAAATACTAAATACCATTTACTCTTGGTACTTCGTGAATAAATGGAATTACATTCTCTCCAACTGCTCTTTTGCATTAATGAGATTGATTATATCACAAAAGGAACACGTGTTAAACGATACCAAAGCTCAGATTAAATCTCTGCAAGACAATCTTTTAACTAGTACCGTTTCTAAAACATTCCACAATGTTAAACTAAAGAAAAAATATTTTGGCCATAGAAACATATATTATTATATCAAATATTATGCAGCAGATGCATAATCACCTCCTTTCCCAATATTACATATAAAAATATTTTAACAATAAAAAAATAAACATCAGGTATGGCCGCGTCCAAAAATGTCTGAACTATTGAAATATAAAAAAAAAAAATCCTGTGTGGAGAACAAAAAATAAAAAACACACGAGTCGCCATTTTTATTCCACTCCCCCCCCAAAAGAAATCGAATAACGGTGATAAAAAAAAGTCATACATACCACAAAAATGGTACCAATAAAAACTACAGTTCGTCCTGCAAAAACAAGTTCTGTGGAAAGAAATATAAAAAGTTATGGCTGTCAGAAAATGGCAATTCAAAGAAAAGTTTGATTTTTTTCTAAATGTTTTCTAATTTTATTTTATTTTTTTAAAGTAGTTAAAAAAACCTTACAATTTTGGTCCCGCTAGATTCATATTGAGCAACAGAATAAGGGCATCTTGTCATTTGTAGTGCATAGTGAACGCATAGTGATGTTAAAACCCCAAAAACCTTAGTGAAATTGAGGTGTTTTGTTTTTTTTTTTCAATTTAAACGCACAAAGATTTTTTTTTCCCGTTTTCCAATAACAGACATGTTAAATTAAATGGTGCATTAAAAATGCATCTTGTGGCTATGTGAAAGGAAAAATAAAAAAGCTATCACTATTTGAACGTGGGGAGGAAAAAACGAAAATGCAAAACCAAAAATGGGCCTAATAATTAAGGGGTTAATGTTCTAAAGGTTTGGATTCTGCACTGACTAATTATTTTCATTTCTACAATACAATTTAGAGATGTTAATGGTTTCATTAGACTTTTAACACTTAAAAGACACTTTTTCAATTTGGACACCTTGACAAAACCCATGAATTGGACTCTCGGGAAATAACACAAATATATTGCTATATGTCTGCATGTGAACACATTGCTTTAAAATAAATGTACAAGCTTTACAGGCTGAATAAAATAATAGCATACAATCATCTATCCAATCTTGTTTTACCAACTTTAAGCGCAATGTCAACCCTTAGACAGATTTCCACAATGTGTTCAGGCGGACGGATACATCTGAGGATGTTGCCTCAAATTTGTCCAGGAGGGAACATCAAGCTATTCAGTTGCTACAAAAATTAGAAGACCTTACAATTGGAGCTGTGGATGGAGTGAGGAAACGGGGTCAGAAGTTTTGATCAATGCAACTTTGTATATTAAACTCAATGAAAATATGTTAAACGACACCTTGAGATATGTTAAACTATCTAAAGGCCCCATCACGTAGTACAAAGGTCAATTATAAGTAGTAATAGATGTCATATGCATAGACAGCTCCTGTAACAATTTTTCACACTTTGCCAAATATACATAAGGACCAAATCCCATAACGCATGAGGCCATTGATGTGGTAATCGGCTCTTTTAATGAAGCTATGTGAATGGGTGGATAACCATCTACTGCCGCTAGTTATGAGATGCCCTGGTTATTTGAGGGATACAAAACATGTTCTTAATTTATTGTTTGATGTCTCATGGCATGAACATATGCGCTGAGTGATGCTGGACACTGAATCTCTCTATACAGATATCCCTCATAAAGCGTGGGTTCGCATCAGCGTTAGTAATTCCGTTATACTGTTCCATTATGACAGGGTTTTAACGAAATATAACAGAATTTTAGGACGGAATGCAAAAAACCTTTGAGAGGCATTCCGTTTTGCTCAGCCTAATACATTCCTACGGGCACAAATAGCATGATAGAAAAAAAATCTTAGCGACATACTGTTTTAGGAAAAATTGATTAGTTACCACAAAGCGTGAGGAAATTCGGCCTCACAGTAAATCAAATTTTTCCTAAACTTTGGGTCAAATTCCGCTTCACTTGCTTCGATTCACTCAACACTAGTATCCACAATGGGTGCTGCTAAACAGCTCCAACAATATTGTTGACACAGACAGGGCAAACAATTGTCCTTGTCACTACATTTAGCCTTTATTTTCCATAGGTCAAACATAGTGTGGTTGAAAAAGTCCAACATGTTTAACTAAGAGATGGTTGGGGATTAGAGATGAGCGAGCACTAAAATGCTCAGGTGCTCGTTATTCGAGATAAACTTTTCCCAATGCTCGGGTGCTCGTTTCGAGTAACGAACCCCAGTCAATGGGAGACTCGATTATTTTTTGCAGGGGACCAAGGTTCTGCCTAGGGAAGGCTGGGTGAAAACCTGGAAACATCAGAAAATGATGGAAACACCACGGAAATGGACAGGAAACAGCAGGGGCAGCATGCATGGATGCCTCTGAGGCTGCCTAATCGTACCATTATGCCAAATTCTGGGCAACAGCCTGGTGGTGACCCTCAAGACAATTGTGCTGACCCAGACCAAGATGGGCAAGGCACATGCCCATCACATGTTAGGGAAGCACCCAACTAGGTGCAACTAAGGTCCATCACCCATGCCCATGCTGGCACTGCTCTCCTATCCCCAGCCACACGATGCAGGCATAAGCCTGACACAGCATGGCGATGACACCAACAAGTGACCAAGTTAGATGAGGTAGCAGGTGAGCCACCCAAAAATTTAGCCTGACGCAGCATGGCGGTGACAACAGAGTGCCCGAGTTAGACTGAGGTAGCAGGAGGTGAAGCACGGATGGTAATTCAAAGGAGGAGGAGGAGGGTTGGAGGAAGAGGCATAGTAAGTCTGAGAAACCGTGACCGAGGTAGGCCCTGCAATCCTCCAAGTGGGCAGTACATGAGCGGCCCCAGGGTCAGACTCGGTCAGAGTGACCAAGATACACGACGGTAGCAGGTAGAGCACATAAAAAATTTAGCGTGGCCCTGTATGTGGACGTTGAGGGCTTGTGCATGTAGGTGGGCTGAACTTTTTTTCTGCTTGCGCTCCAACGTCTGCTGTAATGACAGCTGAACGTTGCGCAGGGACACATTGGTGGACAGTGTGGAGGATCATGGAGGCGAAGGGGTGGTTTTCCGGTGGGAGGCGCTCGTGCCGGGGTCCTGGGCTGGGGGTTGACTCGCAGAGGCAGCGATGGACACAGGGGAAGGAGCAGTGGTGGGACCCGCATGAGGGGAACGGACGGCCATGGTTCCATAGTGTTTAGCACTCGTATACCTGCGCATGCTGGTGGTGGTTAGGCTGGTAGTGGTGGAACCCCCACTTAAAAATTTGGCATCAACTGGTACAGCTGTCAACATTGAGCTTGAACTAGTGGGGCATGTGTGGTATCGATTCTTCTCAGTTTAAAATCGTATACGTCCTCTATCTTGGGACCATATATTTCATGGATTTTTTGAACACGGAAAAGGAAAAAGAGCTCGCTCTGGCCAGGGGAGTGTCTTTTCTACTGCAGCTAAGGGGATGTGTCCATGCTCTGCCTATCACAGGTCAGGAGCCAATTAAAAGAAGAACCAAAAAAAATCTGTTCTTCTTATCAGTTCAAAATCTAATATGTCCCCTATCCGGGTAAATTGTTTGGAGAGAGGGCCTGTAGGTGGGGGGCAGGCTGGGGGGAAGGAGGTTGAGCTGGAAGAGCCAGAGGAGTGCCCCCTTGGCTAGCGTGTGTGGTGGTGACAACAGCCGGATGGAGTTCGAATGACGACGCAGGACCCCAACTTAAAAATTTAGCATCAACCAGTAAGGTTGTCAAGTGGAGCATGTGTTGTATGCATTCTTCTCAGTTTAATACCGTATACGGCACCTATCTGTCAAAATAGTTTGGAGAGATAGAAAGAGAGGAAAAAGACGTATTTTTAAAAGTGACGTTCAGTATAGATCAGTTAAAGAGGAAGAAAGGATTTTATGAAATGGATTTGTATCACTGAGAGCAAAAGAACGTATTTTTTACGTGACGTGCAGTATCGATCACTTGGAGAGAAAAAGGGGAATGTGCAGACTTGGGCTGCTATAGTGCAAACCACTATGGTGGTGACAACAGAGTGAGCGACTGACACTGCGGTAGCAGGCGAACCACATAAACATTGGCGGCGGTGACAACAGAGTGACTGAGTTAGTATGCGGTAGCTGGTGAAGCACCCAAAAATTTAGCCTGACACAGCATGGCGGTTACACCACCAATGACTTTGTCCGACTGAGAATGCAGTGAAATGGCTTTTGTTGAGCCTCCAAAATTTTTTTTTCTTTTCGGAGTACATAAAGTCGACCGTCAGCAAAAAAAATTTTTTTTAAATGTTAGTACTTTGTATTGGACTGTCTGTTTGATGCTCCTGAAACATTGTTTTACAGTGTCTGTAGTTGACACTGCGGAAAAATTGTTTGGAGAGAGGGCCTGTAGGTGGCCCTCCGGAAAAACTGTTTAGAGAGAAGGCCTGTAGGTGGCCCTCCGGAAAAATTGTTTAGAGAGAGGGCCTGTAGGGGGCCCTCCGGAAAAATTGCCGTAAAAGAGTGCCAGTTGGCCCTCTAAAAAATTGCATTTTGGGTCAGCATTAGGCAAAGACGACAAGGAGGAGGAGGAGTAGGAGGAGTAGTGAAGAGGAATCGGATACATAAGTAATGTTAATCTTTAGCTGCTTTCCCCCGGAGGAGATTTGAATTCCGGTGAAATCCAGGCTTTGTTCATTTTAATAAGCGTCAGCCTGTCAGCACTGCCAGTTGACAGGCGTGTACGCTTATCGGTGATGATGCCACCAGCTGCACTGAATACCCGCTCTGACAGCACGCTAGCGGCAGGGCAGGCCAGCACCTCCAAGGTGTACAGCGCCAGTTCAGGCCACGTGTCCAGCTTTGAAACCCAGTAGTTGTATGGAGCAGAGTGATCGGTCCGGACGTTGGTATGGTCAGCTAGGTACTCCCTCACCATCTTTCTGTAAAGCTCACCCCTACTCTGCCTAGACTGGGGACAGGTGACAGTGTCTTGCTGGGGTGACATAAAAGTGGCAAAGGCCTTGGAGAGCGTTCCCCTGCCAGTGCTGGACAAGCTGCCTGCTCGCTTCCTCTCCCCCGCTACTTGGCCCACAGAACCACGCCCTCTGCCGCTAGCGGCGTCAGATGGGAAGGATTTATTCAGCTTGTGCACCAGGGCCTGTTGATATTGATTCACTCTCATACTCCTTTCCTCTACAGGGATGAGAGTGGAAAGGTTCTACTTGTACCGTGTGTCCAGGAGAGTGAACACCCAGTAATCGGTGTTTGAAAAAATGCTTCTAACACGAGGGTCACGGGATAGGCAGCCTAACATGAAGTCTGCCATGTGCGCCAGAGTCCCAATACGCAAGAATTCCCTCTCCTCACTGTCCGGACTCTCCATTTCCTCCTCCTCCTCCTCCTCCTCTTCAGCCCATACACGCTCAAGAGTTAAGAAGGACTGAGCATTGTTACCCTCTTCTGTCTCGCCGACATTCTCCTCCTCTTCCTTCTCATCCTCATCCCCCTCCTCCGATACACGCTGAGAAACAGACCGGAGGGTGCTCTGGCTATCAAGCGACGTATCTTCCTCCACCGTCTCTTGTGACAAGCGCAAAGCTTCCGACTTCATGCTGAGCAGTGAGTTTTTCAACAGGCAAAGCAGCAGGATGGTGCGGCTAATAATGGCGGCATCGCCGCTGACCATCTGTGTTGACTCCTCAAAGTTGCTCAACACCTGGCAGATATCAGACATCCACGTCCACTTCTCATTGTAGACTTGAGGAAGCTGACTGACCTGACTACCAGTTCTGGTGGAAGTTGACATCTGGCAGTCTTCAATTGCTGTGCGCTGCTGGTAAACTCTGGATAACATGTTTAATGTTGAATTCCATCTTGTGGCCACGTCGCACAACAGTCGGTGAGCGGGCAATTGTAGGCGGCGCTGCGCTGCCCTGAGAGTGGCAGCATCTGTGGTGGACTTGCGGAAATGCACACAGATGCGGAGCACCTTGGTGAGCAAATCAGACAGATTGAGGTATGTCTTGAGGAACCGCTGAACTATTAGATTGAACACGTGGGCCAGGCATGGCACATGTATCAGTCTGCCGAGTTGCAGAGCCGCCACCAGGTTACGCCCGTTGTCACACACAACCATGCCTGGCTTGAGGTTCAGCGGTGCCAGCCACAAGCGCCCTGTAATAGTTCTTGGGCGGTGTGCCTTTTGTCACCTAAGCTCAGCAGTTTGAGCACCAACTGCTGGCGCTTAGCCACGGCACTTCTGCTGCGCCTAGAGCTACCGACTGAAGGCGCCGTGCCCATGGATGGTAATTCGGAGGAGGAGGTCGAGGAGGAGGAGGGGTCCGAGGAGGAGGCATAGTATGTCTGAGAGACCGTGACCGAGGTAGGCCCCACAATCCTCGGGGTGGGCAGTACATGAGCGGCCCCAGGGTCAGACTCGGTCCCAGCCTTCACCAAGTTAACCCAATGTGCCGTCAGTGATATATAGTGTCCCTGCCCGGCAGCACTTGTCCACGTGTCCGTGCTTAGGTGGACCTTCTCAGAAACAGCGTTGGTCAGGGCACGGATGAAGTTCTGTGAGACGTGCTGGTGTAGGGCTGGGACGGCACATAGGGAAAAATAGTGGCGGCTGGGGACCGAATACCGAGGGGCAGCCACCGCCATGAGGTTGCGAAAGGCCTCAGTCTCTACCAGCCTATAGGGAAGCATCTCCAGGCTCAGCAATTTGGAGATGTGGACGTTGAGGGCTTGGGCATGTGGGTGGGTGGAACTGTATTTCCTCCTGTGCTCCAGCGTCTGCTGTAAAGACAGCTGAACGCTGTGCAGGGACACATTGGTGCAGGTTGTGGAGGATCATGGAGGGGAAGGTGTGGTTTTCCGGCGGGAGGCGCTCGTGCCAGGGTCCTGGGCAGGGGGTTGACTAGCAGAGGCAGCGAGTGACACAGGGGAAGGAGCAGTGGTGTGACCCGCAGGAGGTGAACGACCTTGGTTCCATTGAGTGGGGTGTTTAGCACTCATATGCCTGCGCATGCTGATGGTGGTTAGGCTAGTAGTGGTGGCACCCCTGCTGATCCTGGTGTGGCACAGGTTGCACACCACAGTCCGTCGGTCATCCTCAATTTCTCAAACCTCCAGACTTGCGAACATCTAGGCCTCGCCACGGGAGCTTCACTACGTGAAAAAGTTGCTGCTGATGCACCAGCTCTGGCCCTGCTTCTCCCTCTGGCCACACCACTGCTTCTTCCAACCTGTTCTGGTGTAGCACTTGCCTCCGCCTCAGAAGCACTGTCTTCACTCGGCTTATCAACCCAGCTTGGTTCAGTCACCTCGTCATCCTCCGATTCCTCAGTCTGCTCCCTCATCGGACTTCCTGCCTTGACAACAACTTCACCACTGTCTGACAACCGTGTCTCCTCATCGTCCGACACCTCTTTACACACTTCTTCCACTTTGTCAACAATGTCATCACCCTCAGACTGCGACAGTTGGAAAACTTGGGCATCGGGAAAGAGGTCAGCAGCAACCTGAGAAGTGGTTTGTGACTCTGGGAAGGGTCCAGAAAACAGTTCCTCAGAGTATGCCGGATCGCATTCCAAATTTTCCTGGGAGGGGGCAGACTGGGGGGAAGGAGGTTGAGGTGGAGGAGCCAGAGGAGTGCTCCCTTGGGTAACATGGGTGGACTGCGTCGAAGACTGACTCGTGGACAAATTATTTGAAGCATTGTCCGCAATCCATGACATCTCCTGTTTGCACTGTTGTGGTTTCAACAGTGCTCTACCACGTGTCCCTGTAAGTTGAGACATGAAGCTAGCGAGTATAGCTCTGCGGCATTCCCCTGCTCCCTCATCAGCAGGTACTATCTCACCCTGCCCAGGACCACGGCCTCTGCCCCCTGCAGTAATTGAATGCCCACGCCCTCGTCCTTGACCCTTAGCCCTGGGGTTCAACATTTTCTGTATATAAGTGTATTATATATACAAAAAAAAAATGGGCCTGCTGTACTGAAACCCACAAACTTGTTCAATCTGAACAAGTTAATATATAGGTGGATAAGTTAGAGCAAAATTACGTATTTTATTACGTACCGTGCAGTATGGAGCAATTACACTGAAACTATTAGATTAGGCAGACTTGGTCTGTTTAAGTGCAACCCAGACAAATGTCGCACTCAGATTTTTCTAATGTAGCTGTATCAGTTAGAGCAAAAGACCTTTTTTAATTATGTGACGTACAGTATGGGTCACCTGGACAGAAATACGGATAGTGGTTTGTGGTGACTGGACAGCTGAACTGTGACACACAGAATGGTTCCACACAGCTGCATGAAATGGATTTGTATTTTTTTTTGTGTGTTTTTTTTTAACGTGACGTGCAGAATATATCAGAGAGCAAACTCAGCCCCTGCTGACTGAGGCTATTTTCATTACAACCCAGAAAAATGTCGCACTCAGATTTTTCTATATCACTGAGAGCAAAAAAAAACTATTTGCAGTCTCCCTGCAAACTGCTGCAAATATGGCGATAGCTGCACTACTTGTGCCAGCCAGCCCAGCCAGAAGGCCCTTAGAAGGGCTGTTGGGTTCTTTTGAGATCACTCCTGCCTAACAGAGAACTAAATCCAGGCCCTAACACTCTCCCTGAAACGCAGCAGATCTGTCCCTAACGACATCCAGACAGCCTCTGAGCCGAGCACCACCGGACGTCACTAGTATATTCCAGGGTCGCCTGATCTGGCCAGCCAACCCCTGCTATCTACATGTAAGGCCCCACGTGATGCTGGGGGGTACCGCAGAGTCTCCTGGCTAGTGATTGGCTGAGTTATAGTGCCAAAAATTCAAAATGCGGGAGATGCCATTTCCTCGAGCATGGCGAGATACTCGTCCGAGCAGCGAGCACTTACAAGTACCCTAATACTCGAACGAGTACCTATCTCGGACAAGCATGCTCACTCATCTCGAGTGGGGATGTGAATTTTAGGAAGGGGAGTGAGTACCATTTTCATACGCATTCATTTTATTTAATTCTAAGAATTCATATGTCTTTTTTTAAAACTGTCCACTGTTCCTGCTGTTGCCACATCCTGAGGTAGATTATGCCAATGATTTACAGTTCTTACCATAAAGAAGCCTTGATGTCTCCCTGTCCTGTGAGTCCTTGCCTTGTTTAATACATGACAATATTCTGGTGGCCTTAGAAGCAGCTGATTGACATTGTATGCTGTTATTTAATATACGATCTACAAGGACACCCAAATCCTTCTCTATAAGTGACTCTCCCAGTGTTACATCCCCTAGAACATATGAAGCACAGAGATTATTACTACCCAGATGCATAACTTTACACTTATCCATATTGAATTTCATTTGCCAAGTTGATGCCCAATCACTCAGAGTGTTCAGGTCAGCTTGTAGTTTATGGACATCTTCCATAGACTGTACAGTACTACATAGCTTAGTGTCATCTGTAAAAATAGAAATGGTGCTATTAATCCCATCCTCAATATCATTAATAAATAAATAATAATAGAGGACCCAGCACTGAACCTTGGGGTGCACCACTTATAACCTGGGACCATTCTGAATAGGAATCATTGACCACAACTCACTGGACACGGTCCTTCAACCAGTTTTCCTTAATTCACATTTCCACCCATTCCATGTAATGACACTTTCCCTGTAGAGCAGTATGGGAAAAATTGTTACAAAAAGCCATACAAAAAAGAAGCCACCAAAAATGCAACACAATCTGGTACTTGCATTATTTAAGCAGCCAATAGATGAGACCAAAATGCCTGTGTGTGAACGTGTCCTTCTCCAGTACTCGGACCCCCACCAATGGGTCACTATGGTATATCAAAAGTGTTTTAAACATTCAGGGACACTTTAACTGCATGAGTTACCACAGTGCAAAAAAAGAGTTGAAGGGAAAAAAAAACACTGTGCTGCTACCAGGGCCGGACTGGGACTGAAATTCAGCCCTGGCATTTTGAAATCAAAGAGGCCCACATGCCTCGACTTTTTAAAGTCACAGCCAACCCTTTTAGAGGCCCTAAAAATTATTAAAATATAATAATTTAATAAACGTAAACCACACCAAACAAGGTAAATAAACCGCCCCCTGCAGAGAGAGATGGAAAAGCTATATCTCCTGATAGGGTATGGGTCTAGAACTCAGACCCGGACTGATCAAAACTTTTGATATGTCTCTGTGACATGTCAAAAGTCTTTCAGTTCATCAGTGGCCCTATTACACAGATTGATGTGTAAAGGTCCTTTTACACGGGCCGATTATCGGCCGAAAAAGCGCTCCTAGGAACGGTAGTGCCGATAATCGGCCCGTGTAAAAGTGGCCCTAATCAGCCGACGAACGAGTAAAACGCTCGTTCATCAGCTGATTGGATCTTTTGGTTTGTACAAAAGATCCAATCTGTCGGGCGCACATCACCCTGTGTAAACTAACCTTTTGCCTCCTAACATTACGTGTATCACTACAGAACATACAGGATAAGGCTACATTCACACCACAGTTGTTTTTGCAGCCTCCGATCTGCATATTTTGCAGACAAGGATAGGCATTGTTACAGTGGATCTGCAAAAAAAACGGATGCCATACGGAACATCATCCTTTTTTTGCGGATCCGCAATTTGCAGACCGCAAAACACAATGTTCGTGTGAATGTAGCCTAATACAGCACCCCATACCTCTTACATCCAGTATAATACAGCGCCCCATACCTCTTACATCCAGTATAATACAGCGCCTCATACCTCGTACATCCAGTATAATACAGCGCCCCATACCTCTTACATCCAGTATAATACAGCGCCCCATACCTCTTACATCCAGTATAATACAGCGCCCCATACCTCTTACATCCAGTATAATACAGCGCCTCATACCTCTTACATCCAGTGACGTCTCCTCTGATGTAGATCTTTTCTTTCCTCATCTTCTCCTTTCAGACCAGACACCATTTTTCAGCCATTTCTCATCTCTGCAGTTTGACAGAAAAAAAATCTTAGTTTACTACTTTTCCATCATCCTCCCGTCTTCTGGACAAATCATCCTACCACCCCCAGTACTGTGCTACTAGTACCACACAGATAGTGCCCTTCAATAATTATTGGCACACAATGCCCTAAAATAACTGCGCCCAGCAAATAGTGTCCCGTAATAGTGTGAACATAACGTCCCCCAGAAATAACTGCGCTGATACTGTGCCAGGGTGCCCCCCACAGTAATAGTGCCCCCCAAAGTCCCAACTAATAATTCTCTGCCAGAGTGCACTTGTTAGTAATAGTGCCCCCAACAGTACTAATGTCCCCACTGTGCCCCAGAAGTAATAATGCTTCCAACGTGCCAGTAAGAAGTGCCCCCAAAATTTCACCCCAATAATGTGCCAGTAAGAAGTGCTCCCCACCCATAGATGCCCCCCAAATTATGTGCCAGTAAGAAATGCCCCCAGTGCCCCATGAGCCAGTAAAAATGGCCCCAGTGCCTATAATAATGCCCCCAGTGCCAGTAAAAATGCCCCCAGTGCCAGTAAAAATGCCCCCAGTGCCCCATGTGCCAGTAAAAATGCCCCCAGTGCCAGTAAAAATGCCCCCAGTGCCCCATGTGCCAGTAAAAATGCCCCCAGTGCCAGTAAAAATGCCCCCATGTGCCCCATGTGCCAGTAAAAATGCCCCCAGTGCCAGTAAAAATGCCCCCAGTGCCCCCATTGTGTCAGTAAAAATGCCCCCATGTGCCAGTAAAAATGCCCCCAGTGCCCCATGTGCCAGTAAAAATGCCCCAGTGCCAGTAAAAATGCCCTCCGGGGCCCCATGTGCCAGTAAAAATGCCCCCAGTGCCCATAAAAATGCCCCCAGTGCCCCATTGTGCCAGTAAAAATGTCCCCAGTGCCAGTTAAAATGCCCCCAGTGCCCATAAAAATGCCCCCAGTGCCCGTAAAAATGCCCCCAGTGCCCCATTGTGCCAGTAAAAATGCCCCCATGTGCCAGTAAAAATGCCCCCATGTGCCAGTAAAAATGCCCCCAGTGCCCATAAAAATGCCCCCAGTGCCCCCATTGTGCCAGTAAAAATGCCCCAGTGCAGTAAAAATGCCCCCAGTGCCCCCATTGTGCTAGTAAAAATGCCCCAGTGCAGTAAAAATGCCCCCAGTGCCAGTAAAATGCCCCCATGTGCCAGTAAAATGCCCCCACGTGCCCCCAATAGAGCTCCAGTCGGTGCTACAATAAAAAAAAAATAACACTTATACTTACCTCCAGCAGCGATGCGATGAGGCCTCTTCCGTCCTGTGTCCCGCGCTGTACGGCTCAGGCGGCGCGATGACGTCATCACGCCGCCTGAGCCGGCCTCTGATAGGCTGCAGGCCTAGTGCCTGCAGCCTATCAGAGGAACGGGCAGGGGAGACGCCTCTCCCTCCCCTGCCTCAGTACAATACAGGCATCTGTATCGCCGTCCTGAGGACGGCGATACAGATGACTATGGAGATGAGCGCTTCCACAATGGAAGAGCTCATCTCCCTCTGCCCCGCCGACGTCCGCAATTATGCGCAGGACCGCTCCGCACCTGCCTAATTGGCGGTGCGGCCCTGCAAGGGTGGACTGGACCGGCCCACGGAGGGCAGCGGCCCTTCTGGCATTTGCCAGAAGTGCCAGACGGCCAGTCCGGCCCTGACTGCTACATCTTTAGTTATGGTTAAACTTAGAAACACATTTCCAATATAGATAGAAAAGTTTATCTGCAATGCCAAATACATTGCAAACGTGATGAAATTGATTCAACACCACTGACTCTCTGCAAGTACAAGCGCAAATCAGTTCATCTATCATTTCATTCTGCAGTAGCTTGTATCTTACTTGAAAAATCTGCAAGGCCTGCTGCCATTATCTTAGCATTTCCACTGAATATCACTGGATCAATACAGAACATGACATAATTTTGTTTATTTGCCGGGCTTTACCGTCCTTATTCCTGATGAACTCAGGGTTCATACCAGCCATAAAGAAAAAAATCTCATTAAACCACTGTCTTTTATTACGTGGGGTTACACCAATACTTTTCATTACAGCTATAGTAACCTGGCAGATCTGTAATCTACAGATAATGCATTTCACAATTGCAGGATTAGGGAACTATTTTCTATTCATTTCAAAACCCTTAACCAATCCCTCCTTAAAGGAGGAAGGCATTGTGATTAATCGTCAGTAGCTTTAAATGACATCATGGAGTTAAAGTTCATCAAAAGATACCACACAAAGTAAGAGAATATTAGCTAATGAAAGTAAAACCATGTAGTATATACATCCCTAATATACTTACATTGGCTGAATCACATCTGCTTAAAGGGGTTGTCCAGGATTACATAAAAATTGGGCTGCTGATTTTCCTGAAAACATGTCACTTTTTCTCATGGCCTGTGTATGGCATTGCAGTTAATCCTCTACCATGAATGGTACAGAGATGCAAAACCAAACCTTGGTGACATGAATCTGCAGTTATTGGTGATCACATTTTACGTGCTATAAACTTAAATTATTCTCTTATTCCTAATCACAATTTTATCCAAAATAGTGCAGATTATTTTTGGGGTCAATGTACACATCAAGGAAGGATGTGTTATGTTTTTGGAGGGATATACCAAATGGGTTTGCATTAAAAGGGTTTTCCAGGAGTTTAAAACGGATGGCCAATCCTTATGATATTGCAATCCATTGTCCTCATACAGCTGCATTGTTTCTGGTCAGCAGATTGCTGTTTAGTCAGCACAATCAAATTTAGGAGACTGCTTGAACAACAGTTTTACCTGCTGGGCAGATTTTCGGGAACGAGCATTTGCAGAAATGTTCATTCCTGATAAACTGCCAGATTATCTGGCCGTCTAAATCCACCTTAGTACATCAAAAATAAATTGAGATATGTGTGAGCTAACACAACCTTCCATGTTGTAGCAGATGTTAAGAGTTGTAAGAAAGCATCTGTTTGAGCATTGAGTAATATACTTGCGAGGTCCATACACAATGCAGCCCTGGCAGCGGGATCTCACCTCTAAGTGCCAGGTTACTCTTGTAATTGTCTGCCAGCAATTGTACATGCTATTTGTTTTAAATTGCATCTACAAGCAAGTCCCTGCAATTAGCTGTGAGCCGAATCTTGATCCCGCTGCCAGGGCTGCATCGTGTACAGGAAGCTTAAAGGGGTTGTCCGGGTTTAGAGCTGAACCCGGACCTACCCTTACTTTCTCCCAGGCAGCCCGCCTGACTCATGCTCCGATGCCCTCCTTTGCCCCGAGCTAATTAGCGCAGGGCAAAGGCATTTAGCCTGGTTCCTGGGACGAACCGGGCTCTGCTGGGCGGAGGCTTCCTCCCAGCAGTGAGCCCGGTGACGTCACCGGCGCTGATGGGCAGGCTTTAGCGCGGCCCTAGCCAGTAAAACGGCTAGGACAGTGCTAAAGCTGACCCATTACAGCCGGTGACGTCACCGAACACACTGTCGGGCGGAAGCCTCCGCCCGGCAGTGTGTATAATGTAAACAAAAAACCCTTGCCCTGCGCGATCCAGCGCAGGGCAAGGGAGGGCATCGGAGCATGAGATGCTCCGATGCCCTAGTCAGGCGGGCTGCCTGGGTGAAATTAGGGGTATGTCTGGGTTCAGCTGTGAACCCGGACAACCCCTTTAAGCCTAGAGTTGCAATTTATTTAATTAATGGCTTGTTTGTGTGACACAAATTAGATCTTCAATGATGTAGGTTGAAAATGATGTACGCCCTTATTATTCATTCATCTATTCCATAAGAGTGCAATATATAAAGTGGTGTCTCATTTACAAAAAACATTTTAAAATATCCCGCAAGTTATAGATGGAATACCTTTAGCATTTAGCATTTTACACTAGAGCAATGCTTCTGCAGTGACTGAGTAGCCAGAGAGGATAAAAGTAGTAATGCAGATGAAAGTGGTAGCAGTCAGAGTGGCAGCCCTCCCCACACTCTCTAAGACCATGCAGTGATATAATAATGCAAACAGGCAATGAGGCAATATTTTAGCAAAACAAGTCCACCGCACCTTATTAAAGGGTTATTCTCATTTTAGACAATGGGGGCATATCGCTAGGATATGCCCCCATTGTCTTATAGGTGCGGGTCCCACCGCTGGGACCCGCACCTATATCGAGAACGGAGCCCCCGAAGTGAATGAGGGCGCACTGCGCATGCGCAGCCGCCCTCCATTCATTTCTATGGGGCCGCCGAAAATAGCCGAGCGCTGGCTCGGCTACTTCCGTCGGCTCCATAGAAATGAATGGGACCGCACCGCGCATGCACGGCCCGGCTCCCATTCATTTCTATGAGCGGCGCAGGGAGCTGCGCCTGGTGGTGGCCGGACCCCCGGAAACCTGGGGTCCGGCCTCGCTCCCCGCTCCGTTCTGGCTATAGGTGCGGGTCCCAGCGGTGGGACCCGCACCTATAAGACAATGGGGGCATATCCTAGCGATATGCCCCCATTGTCTAAGATGAGAATACCCCTTTAAGGCAGTTCAATAGATGGTTAACACAGGCACTGTACATATTCAAAATGCTAAAAAAGTCTATACAGCGGGCATATGCAAGTTTCCAAGGTTGTTTATAGGATGGCTCAGTGGTTAGCACTAGTGCCGTGCAGCGCTGCGGTCCTGGGTTTGGAATCCGACCAAGGACAACATCTGCATGGAGTTTGTATGTTCTCCTCGTGTTTGGGCAGGTTTCCCCCCACACTCCAAAAACATACTGATAGGTAACTCAAATAGTGAGCCCCTATAAAATATAGTAACGCTATATAAGTGCATAAAATAAATAAAAATACTGTAAATAGGATGTAGTAGACAACTTTTTAAAGCCACAATAGTGGCTTAATGCCCCTAGTAAACATCCCTCAGTGACTGCTAGCAGCTTCTGGAAGAAGTGGGGTGACGCCAGCCACAATTAACTACTATCTTGCAACGAACTTCCCCTTACACAACCTTTGAGGACTCTCAGTGCATAAAGTACAGTACACAAATCCCTTGCATTGGGCCTCCAGAACACAGCAATTCTCAATCCCAGTTCTTGGTGGTGATGTAGAGCCAGGGGGCAGTTTTGATAGAAGTTATTACATTCCATAAAAGACTTTCTATGTGTTCTCCAATCTTTGATGTTGAAATCACTCACTCTTTGTGTGCTTATTTTAATGTTCTACTCGAGCTGGATATACATGTAAAGAAAAAATGAAGGTCATTCTTTTTGGCATGAATTATGAGTAACGATGAGGCCTAGGTATTAACATTTTCTGTCTGGTGAAGCCCCTGTGTAAACAGGGGCATGCAATACATGTACAGTCTGATATCCATGTGGATTACAGCTACTATTGAAGGTCTGGAACAACCTCTGATCAATTTATCAGTGAGTGACTTTTCTAACAACAAGAGATTTAATCATACCGTGTTTAAAGAAGTTGTACTGCAAAGATTGCATTCTTATACCCTTCTTAGTGAACACCTTATGGCATCATACAGTGTAGTTCAAAGATATTTTAGTGCAAAAATTGCATTCTTATAACCTTAATAATGAACACATGACTGCATCATACCGTGTAGTTCAAAGACAAGACACTATTATTTATGTTAGTCAATGCATTCTTAGCTCAGACTGTGTAGTTCAAATACATTTTACAGCAAAAATTGCATTCTTGCACCCTTGTTAGTGAACGCATAATTGGATCAAACTGTGTACTTCAAATACATTTTCCTGAAAAAATTGTGCTCTTATACTTGTGTTACTGAACGCATTACTGCATCATACCGTGTAGTTCAAAGACATTCTCCTGTAAAAATTGCATTCTATTACTTAACATAGTGAATGCCTTACTGCATCAGACCATGTAGTTCAAATACATTTTAGTGCAAAAACTGCATTAACACCAAAGTAAATTGTCCATACAGTTTAATAATCTGCGCGCAAAACATATCACTTTTCATTTATAGGAGAACTGTGACTTTTAATTTATAATTCATAAAAAATAAAATGTGGGTAGTAGCAGCAGGAGCAGCATCAGCCATCTGGCCAGTAGAAGCAGTAACAGGAGTAGGCCACAGTTCTACCTGGCTTCTGGTAGGCACCACATTATTTTTGAGAACAAGAAGATTAAATTGTGGCCTGGATGGCTCACTCCTCTCAGGATGATGTGGAGGTCACTTCTGAGTCTGACACTGTGTCTTGGAGCCATGGGTCACAGTATTTCTCCTGCTGTAACTCCTTCCCTAAAGAAGCCTTTCAGCAACATCCTCTCTGTCTTCACTGCCCCCTCCTAGTGGAGCACAAAACCCTATGTGCTATGAAAAATACTAAAGATAGTCTCCTTGTTGATGTCTTTTGTGAGAACAGTCAGCATTTAGACTGCCATGAGGAAGAGGTTCAAGGGGAGGCGGGGGGACCTCATGCACAGATGGTCGTAGCAGTGGCACTTGTAGACACATTGTTGGTGTCATGGATAGTGGTGGTAACTAGGGTTGAGTGAATTTAACTATCCAAAGTGGACTTCGATCCGACTTTCAGGGGAAATTTGAGTTGCTGAGAAACCAAATTTCCTCGTGCTTCATGGTAATAAATCAATTTTCCCGGAAATGGCATAAAAAAACAAGAATACATACTCGCCTCATCCGTTTGATAGTGATGAGGCCGCCGCGGCCATGCTGGTTGGCTAATTGACATCTTGTGCGTGGCGACGTATGACATCACCACGATGGCCAGCGTGATGACATCATCACACACCGCATGAGATTTCAGCGGGATCTTCAATCAAGATGGCTGTTGCGAACTCTTTGCCTCCATTTTTACATCAGATGCTGCTATCAGTGTTGAACGAGGCATCTGAGGGGTTCAATGATGGGGGAGGTGCAAAAGCTGTTCCCTGTCATTACAAAGAAATGCACTATGTGACACAATAATTAATCACAAAGCAAATTTCTTTGTGAAATTTGGCGAAGCAGCCAAATTTAAGTTTTCATAATGTGGTTCATCACTAGTGGCAAAAGTGGCAGGGAGGGTTGTGGCAGCGGCCACAAAGAGCAGAGCCAGTTCTGACCAGATCAAACTGTCTGGGCTAGATCTGCTTCTATTATGGTCAGCTCGGGAACTGGTGATGTTGCTGATTCTATGGATGCAGTCCCAAAATGACCTAAACCAAGCTCAGCTGCTGCTACCTTTGACCTAAACCAAGCTTGGCTGCTGCTAGCTTTGTATGAAGTGTGTGAGTATCTCCTGCCTGGCAGTTTTTTCTCCACAGTGCCAGCAGACAAAAGCATTTCTGTGTGCAAGGCCTGCAGGACTAAAATGATCTGTGGGCTTTGAAACATAAATGTAGGCACCACAACTTTATTGCAGCACATGATGCAGCATCAGCAGTTACTGTGGGAAAATAAAAGTGGTTGCTAGCTAGTGCAACAATGGTGCCCTCCTACTTCCAGTCTACTTTGCAAATCCAAGTGCAGCACCGTGTTCTTGTTATCATCACCAGTTCTCACTGTGTGGCAAAGTGCATGACCTGGAAAAGCTGTTATGTGCAGGGACAGTACACTGCTTTCACGGCCCACTGGGTCAATGTTTTTCGCAGAAGCAGTAAGGCAGCACCACAGCAAGAAGGCTAGTTCCCATTGGCACCTCCATGTTTGTGTTGGTCTGGTTCCCACAAAAGAAGCTTATCTGCCTGCTCCACATCCTCCTCAATGGACATCCTCCCATTCTCCCAACGGAAGTAGAGCAGAACATCACTCCCACTCCTTCCTATGATATATGTAAAGTGAAGCATTACCATGCCGTATTAGAGCTGATCGACCTGGGCGAGAGTAGCCACACAGCCAATCAGCTGCTAAAGTGCATCAAGCAGCAAACATCTCCCTAGCTGCCTCCTGTCCAACTCTAACTGGACAATGTTGTCAGCAACAATGGCAGGAACATTGTGACCATGCTGTATTTGGGGAGAATAACACATGATTCCTGCCTGACGCACGTGATAAATTTAGTTGTGCAACACTTTTTCGCTAGGGATGAGCAAAGCGAGCTTTGCATCCTAGATCCGGTTGCTTCACTCAAAACTTTGGTTTAATGCTGTACGGAGATCCGTCATACGGAGGCCATACATTTTAATGCTGTATGGAGAAGGGTGCAAGACAGGAGATGTGGGTGCTGCAGCCAGCAAATGGTGTTGGAGTCAGTAACCAGGTCAGTCATAGAAAATAGAAAAATCTGTCTTTAGTGAAGTGCTGTAAAGTACAGATTGCTTTCTTGATGTAAATATCTCAGAGATAGTGATTCTCTGGAACTCAGGCCTAATAGAGTGAGCACATGCAGCTTATCTCTCTTCCTCAGCTAATGCTGAACACCCACTAAACTACAGGGTAGAGTCAGAATTGTAAACCCTGACTTATCCATACAACATTAAACAGGGAATGCAACACAACAAAATATTAACATTTGAATAACAAGAAACAATTTTGCAAGTACCCTATTCTGAGGTACTCTATCTGAGCAGTGTTTTTTTTTTTTTTATCACGTTCTTTGTTAACACTGACAACCATGCATTTAGCTGTAGCTATATATGTCATTGTCACTCATTTAAAAAAAAAGATAGCATAAAGATATAAAAAATCAGTCTTAGGACAGCGTCACCTGTTTTCAGGTCAATTGGAGCATATTTGAATTCTGTAGAATCGATTCAGACACAAATCAAATTTTTTTTTAAATTTTCTAAATCAGACACTAAATGAATCTCATCTCTACAAAATATACATGACTCTCACCATCAATGAATTGCAGAACTTATTAGTATTCATCTGTACTATCCAATAAATCCTTGTACGTTCATATATACGTATTGCAAGTCATATGTAGTTGACTGCATCCTAAGAGCCTGAAGCAATTGTTCTGATAATGCTTCCTTCTTAAAAGAAATATAAAAGTATGAAAACTTTCATAGCTAAAAGCTTATATGTAATCCTTGAATGTTGGTTACAATTATTATAGGATTCAAGTAACATGCAAATTGCAATTCTCAGATTCCTACAAAGTGACAAGTAATTACGTTATCTACTACCTTTGAAACAAAGTGTAAGACATTACAAAAGCTATTGTACAGTAAGTCTGGGGACTATACTACCGTTTTGTTTTTTTCTTAAAGGAGTTGTACTGCATTAAAAACAGGGCTGCTTTCTTTCTTTCATAGAGTATACAGGACATCTACACCAGCCTCTTAGGCTACTTTCACACTAGCCTTAGTACGGATCCGGCGGGTGAAGGGACCCGCCGGATCCGTACTGAATAATACAACCTTGTGGATCCGTAATTCTGGATCCGGTTGTATTATCTTTAGCATCTTTTAAACGGATCCGGAATAACCTCTATTGAAAGTCAATGGAGGACGGATCCGTTTACAAGTGTGTCCACACCAAACGGATCCGTCCCCATTGACTTGCATTGGGGGTCATTCCGGATCCGTTTAGGTGTGGATAACTAAGTATGGAGAGCAAACTGCAGCATGTTGCGGTTTGCTCTCTGGTCTGAAGACTGAACGGAATGCTTTCAGGAGCATTCAGTTGTCTTCAGTTCAGTTTTGTCCCCATTGACAATGAATGGGGACAAAACTGAAGTGTTTTATTCCGGTATTGAGCCCCTATGGAGGAGCTCAATACTGGAATTCCAAAACGCTAGTGTGAAAGTAGCCTTATTAACTGTGGTACATATGACACCCCCCAGGGGATAGATTAAGACTGGCATTCAATGTAAATGTCCTCATATGTGCCCAGTCCTGATGTTTTATAGTTAAATGTTCTATATCAGAGATCTCAAACTCGTGGCCCTACAGCTGTTGTAAAACTACAACTTCCATCATGCCAGGAGAGCCTACAGCTATTGGGGCATGCTGGGAGTTGTAGTTTTGCAACAGCTGGAGGGCCACGAGTTTGAGATCCCTGTTCTATATCATGCATGGTCAATTGTATACAAACCATTACTCCTTTATTTTTATGCTATTGCATAATAGGATTTATTTTTTGCTTTATATGTATATTATTATTATTAATTTGTTAGCGCTCCTCTTGGGAACCGGCTGTGAATATGGCCACTTACATTATACCCACTGCTCAGTACACCACCAAGGAGTAGGCCATACTGGATGGATTGGCACATCTGGACACAGCTAGTTTATTTGTTTGTAACTACATAATCTTCCGAAATACTTTATATTCTATAAATTATACAGATGTCCATTTAAAGATTAGCAACTGTGAATAAAAGGCTATGGCTACGCTTTGATATGACGTTGCCTACACTTCATATTAAAATTGCAGTTTCAGTGTTCGTTTTTGGAAAAAAAATAAAGTTCTGGCATGGACAATTTTTTATTTTTTTTTTTGCCAGGGTGGTTGCTTTTCATTTTTTTTCTCACAGAGAAACATTGGCCCTGATTTATCATACCATCACTCCAGAATTCTGGCATCAAAAAGTCGCAAAATAGGGCTTTTGCGACTTTTTTGCGCCAAATTTTGCGACTTTTTGCATGTGTACATCACTCACTCCAGTTTTGTAATATGGGTGGGAAAGTGGGTGTGGTTAGCTATGTTAATGAGTTTCACTCCACATTTATCATTGCGACTTTTTTAAAAAGTCGCAAAATAGTTGCAATCTTACTCCAGGAGAAGGGTGGAGTAGGAAAAGTGGAGTAGCTTCTCTAGACAGAAGTGTTAGGTTTAAGGACAAGCCACATTTATCAAACAACCTGTGACATTTGATAAATGTGGCACAAAGTACTCCAACACAGACTGAAGCAAAACTGACTTCAAATATTCTCCTAATGATAAATTCCCCCCATTGAATTCATCGCGTGAGTGTGTGGCCAGATGGGTGTAGTAGTAGTAGTAGTACTCACAGTTCTGAAGCTCCCTGGGCCAGCATCCAGTGTTGGGAAGGGCGCACCGGTTCTTTCCTTCATGACGTGCTCTGATTCTGGGGTCCTCCTGCCTGATGACGGTCAAGGTGCCTTTGATGATGAAAGTGATTAGCTGCAAGGCAGGGTCCTGGTTGCCGTGATGTCAGTTCTGTGTAATAGTAATGTAGGAAGCAATGAGGAGGCAGCAGAGTCGTTTGTTTAGTAAAGAATTGAAATGCAAACAGATCAGGACACTTTTTATCTTGTCATTGACCAGCAGTTGATACACAGAAAGCACTTTCACAGATGTTACAGATTTCACAGCTGCACAAGTAATAACAGGCCAAAACAGTGTCTCTTTCTCAACCTGCACTCCACTATCGACTGACATACACATAAGCATCTATATGTGGGGTGTATATTTCATACAATACAACGCAACCCAAACTCTTCTGCACCTTTGTTTAATATGTTGCTGCACTTACAGTACACTTCCATGATATCCCCCTTGGGATGTAAAGATTTCCACAGGTGATCAAGGCGCTAAATGAGTATCCATGCACCAGAGGGTTCTCCTGGCCACATGGAGCATAGCGCTTATAAGTCTTTTTAATTCATTTATTTATTTTTGAACATTACTTTTTTTTATTTATTAGTTAGTAAGTTTTACATCCAACAAATATGTAGCAGCTTCACATTCGTTACAGCAGTAATAAAGATATAAAATCTTCCATTTTCATATGATTATCTTCACATTACATATTTAAACTGCCACATAGAAACATATACAAAGATAAACATAAACAAAATTAAAGTAATAAACTTTTCTAGTATCAGGTATTGTCCGAGCTTGTAAGGAGAATGTTATATCTCACCTAATTCTGACAACAGTTCAAGATCGAGTTTTTTTAGACAGTTCTGTATTGGACTTACTCTACACCTATTCTTTCATCTGGTCTTCTTTTAGTAGTTTTTCCGGCCCTGTCCTGTGTGGTACCGGGTCCAGGATGTGCTTGAGTATAAGCAACATACATGAGCTTCCTTTTCCTAGCCCTCGCTAGGCTAGACTCTAAACTGAGTCGGAATATTCTATCTCCCTCTCTTTAAATATAGGGTGAAACCAGCCCCATCTAGTGGTGGCTATGAATATGGCCTGTTATTACCATGTGCACATACATACATAGGTATTACATACAATATATAAGCATATAAATTTAGTTGTAACACTCTGCAGTTTGCAGTATGCAGCGACTCTTGGAGCAGGATAATGCAAGTGGACTTCAAAAAAACACAGTAAAATATGTGAAGTAATAAAAATCTGAAGAAAACTTTTGGCAGTCAACAACTATGCAGAAAATATACTGTATATTCTAACAAGACTATTTTTTCAGTTCCCAGGGCTTAGTAGGGAATACTGGATTCACTCACTTTAGCTGAAAAACCTGGGACTAAACACGACAGTTGGCAGCTATAATATGAGATTGTTGACCTGATGGTGTAGCTGACCTCATGCAGCCAAGCCATGTCCACCTGCAGCAGCCGATTGCAGCTTGATTTTACCACATAATTGTGTGATCATTGGATGCAGTGGGTGTGAGCACTAGGTTGGCGTTGTATCCAAAACTATCTAATGATTCAGGGAAGGAGATACAGGTTTCATTGTATACTTTCATTTACATATGTAACATTTATTCCTATATTACAGGAACTGCCCAAATGTCCATAATACATTGCAGACATATTTGCACGCTATGAGTTAATATATATTACACAAAAAATATACAAAAAAACGCCCCAAAGCTAAGAATAATTCAGCTCTGAGCTTTAATTATAAAGAATAATACTCAAACGGTCGATCAGCTTTTTTTGCCCGATATATGTATTTCAGTGCCTGTGCATGCAGTTTAGATTCAAGGCAAGGCTTCCAGCTGGCATCACAATGTCTGATTCAGCATCTCCGTATTTGTACAGTAAACAATGATAACTATCCAAATGAATACATGACAGTAGTATAGCTGACTCTGTGACACTGGATGTAGTTATTAATGATTAAAATGAGCTAATTTCTAGCTGGAAACGAGTGCGTAGCAGAAGTCAGAGTTAAGATTGCTGACATCCACTTATAATGAGTTACAACCACTTTAGGGTGTTTATCTCTTTCCCACTCTTTGAAGCTGAAAAAAATGAATTCTATATTATAAAAAAATCCATTTTATTTACTGAGAAGATGATCTCCTCATAACAGCGTACAAGTGCTACGGCCTCTTCATTATTTACATGGGACAGATTTTACCCTTTGCAATGCATAGGGCAATCCTTCAGCAAATGTGTAGGAAAATAATCAACAAATCCACATGCAACATATGTAGATTTTGCCGTGGATTCATTGAGAATATTTCTATAGCAAAAAATTCTGCCGCAGAAAATCCACGCAGTCACTGTATCATTAAAGGGAACCTGTCACCATGAAAATGCAGTGCAATCTGCAGGCATCATGCTATGGAGCAGAAGGAGCTGAGCAGATTGATATATAGTTTTTAATCTCTTCCTAAAAGGGTTTTTATTTTTAACTAGCAGAAGGACTCGGCTTCGCCTGGGTATATTTCATCTATTTTATTTAATGTTTCTGTCTATGCAGCTGACAGAAGTTGATTTTTACCTTCATTTTTTCAATCCCCATTGGCTGCGGAGTGGGAGGGGGCGTGGCCTGATCGGGTCGGGGGCATGGTTTAGCGGGACCTTGGGGGGGTGCTTTTAAGTCCTTCTTTTGAGGGTGGCCTGAATTACAGGTCAATGCCATGGTAATTTATGAGGAAACACAGTGGGTAGCAGTGAAAGAAAACATCGCTTCGCACGGGTATATTTAATCTATTTCATTTAATGTTTTTTAATGTTTTTCTTCCCACCCCTGCAGCTGACAGAAGTTGATTTTTACCTTCAATTTTTCAATCCCTCTTGGCTGCGGAGTGGGAGGGGGCGTGGCCTGACAGAGTCGGGGACGTGACTTAGCGAGACCTGGGATGGGGGTTTTAAGTCCTTCTTTTGAGGGTGGCCTGAATTACAGGTCGATGCCATGGTAATTTATGACACGCAATGGGTAGCAGTGGAAGAAAACATCTTTTACTACTACTGAACGGTCTTAGTCTAAAATTAGTGTATTTCATCTATTTTATTTAATGTTTGTGTGTGTCGTTGCAGAGAGAAAATCAATGCAGCTGACAGAAGTTGATTTTTACCTTCATTTTTTTCAATCCCCATTGGCTGCAGAGTGGGAGGCTGCATGGCCTGACCGAGTCAGGGGCGTGGCTTAGCGAGACCTGGGACGGGAGGTTTAAGTCCTTCTTTGGGGGTGGCCTGAATTACAGGATGATGGCATGGTAATTTATGAGGACACGCAATGGGTAGCAGTGGAAGAAAACATCTTTTATTACTACTGAACGGTCTTAGTCTAACATTAGTCTAACCAGCTTCTTATCAGGTGCAGGCTGACCAACGTGCTCCTGTTGGCTTTTGGATGAGTGTCTCTTGACCGGAGTACACTCTGCTTTGCTGCTCCGCTCCTTACTGACCAGGAGGACCGGGAATCGCGCAGTTATTCCTGTGTATTTAAGCCTTTCTATTTCACTCCCCTGAGGAAGTCTTGATTGGACAGAAACGTGCCACGTCGGGGGTGGGCACGAGTATATATTTATATCCTAGGGCTAGGGCCCATAATAGGGTCAGGTATCCGGACGGGGTCGCTCCTTGCGGGGCAAGTGCTCTGTATAGGTAGGTAGGGGCACTATAGATCCCTCCCTGGCAAGATTTCAGGGATTTTTTTAGGGACTCGTGCCCCCCACATCGTTAATCAATACAGTCCACTCAGCTATACCCCTGCAATCTGGATACCTTCAAGCCCGAGAGAGGTGGCCGTGTATGTTGTTATCCTCTTCTGACCTTGTAGTTTCTATCAAGATCTACCAAGCAGCAACGGTGTCAACTGATGAACTATTTTGATGCCCTGGCATTTTTATTGATGGTCTTTAATAGATCACTTTTATTATGATTCACATTAAATGTTAAGTTTTATGTATAGCTTACACTCTCCCATTTCCCGTGGGCTGTTTAATTGCCTAACATTAGTCTAAAACATAATATAACGTTATATTTCTGGTAACCGGAATATCCCTTTTATCCACAGCGCTCTGCCCCTTTAAAGCAGTGAAGAGAAATGGCTGGGTTGTTATTTACCAGAGCTCTTCAGCTGGCTGTTAATTACCTGGCTGGGTTGTTATGGAAACCTGTGTGTATGTGGAGAAAATGGCAGTTGGGATTTGAAGTGAAAGGCTCCCAGGCTAATATTGGCTAATGGAGATCATATTTTGGGAATATCTCAGGAACGGTACGTCCTAGAGAGCTGAGACCTGGTCTAAAACCTTCCCGGACACCTGAAGCACCTGTGTGTCGAATTTGGTGAAAATCGGTCCAGTAATTTGGTCGCGCATAGAGAACAGACAGACAGATGGACAGACGGACAGACAGACAGAAACTCATTTTTATATATATAAGAGAAGATACTGATGACCTATCAGTATCTGATCGGTTAGGGTGGGGTATCTGATCAGCTGTTTTAGAAGGCACTGGTGCTCCCAGAACCCCCCACCCCTTCCCCCCCCAGCTTCTCTTTTTCTGGGCCAGTGTTCATTGGTCAAGAGGCCTAGGCGCACCTCAGTCCCATTGAAGTGAATGGGGCTGCGCTGTGATACCAAGCACAGCCGCTATACAATGTACAGCGCTGTGCTTAATGAGCACCGAGACGCTCATAAAGCTCACAGGAGTGCTGATGGCTTCTCAAACCTCTGATTAGTAGGGGTCCAGAGGATAGGTCATCAGTATTAAAATCTCGGAAAACTCCTTTAACCTCAGTTTAGGAGTCATATGGGCAGTGGTATCAGCTAACCTACGCATACTCATGCTGGGAAGGCTGCCAATCACTGAGTAGGGCCCACCCATACGACTCCTAAACTTAGAACGTGAAGATATATTAATGAATAAAATAAAATTATACTGAGTTTTTTTCAACAAAACTGCACTGCATCTTGTGGTGACAGGTTTTCTACTAAGCATAGTGGTCCCTCAAGTTACAATATTAATTGCTTCCAGAATGACCATTGTATATTGAAACCATTGTAAGTTGAGTAATTGGTTCCAAAGCCCCAAAATGTCATCCAAGGTAAGAGAAAATGAATATTTAAGAAAAATAAGCAGATAACTATGACAGATAAGACAAGTCCTCACATATAAAAGTGAAGAATAGCTGCTAACTAGCAACTAATACAGATATTTTACCAGTGAAGTGGCCTTGATTGGTTGGGTCTGAGTCTGGTTTTAACTTACAATGGGTCAGAAAAGACCATTGTATGGTGAAATTATTGTATCCTGAGGCCATTGTATCTTGAGGAATCACTGTACAATAATAAATGCATAGACAACCCACCGCTGACTCCAGATCAGTTATTGGTATGTAAATACTCACCCTCATTCTCCCACTATGTGCCCACAAACCTGCCGTGGAACGCATAAAAAGAATTTCTCCTGGAGTCCTTTCCATTATGTACACATGCACAGGAGTCCTCTCAATGTATTCCAAGGCCAGTTTATGGGTGCATAGCTGGGGATCGGGGGTGCATATCAACATATAGAGATATACCTTATTAAAGGTATATCTAATATTATGGCTTCAGTTGATGAGGCCAAAGTTAAAATGGAAAGATGTCATATAATATCTGCATTTAATGGGAGTCTTTCACCTGTTTTTCACCTATATAACTAACAGCAGTGCCCCACAGAAGATTGCAGACACATCCCAGACATACCTGTGTGCACTATGTGTCTGTATTCCATGTCCAGGAAAAGCACTTTTATTCTGCAGGAAAACAGCTCCCAAATGCCCAGCTCTGGTGCTGCAAGTGCTCAAAGCAAACCAGACTGAAGAGGGAAGGGCTGCTTTAGCTGCTCATATCTTGGGATTGGTAGCAGATAGAAAAATGTTTCTGACCTTCTCCGAAAGCTGACATTCTAAGCTTTAAAATGATACCAAAATCACAGCATTATATCCAGTATATCAGAATATATAGCTGTTAGAATTCGAGAGAGAAAGCTGTTTTTAGTTTCACTTTCAGCTGGGCACTTGGGAGCTGTTTTCAAGCAGAATAAAAGTGCTTTTCCTGGACATGTAATACAGACACACAGTGCACACAGGTATGTCTAGGATGTGTATGCAATCTTCTGTGGGGCACTGCTGTTAGTTATATAGGTTAAAAACAGGTGAAAGACTCCCTTTAAGTGCTGTTCTTTTTTAAGGAATGATTTAGTGGCTTATTCCTATGGCTGTTTACATGGAGGAGACTATCACGTTCACGTCTAGAGCCAAAGTGGGATTGTGCTGATGAAAATGTGTTTCTTGAGCTGTAATCCTTTCTCCTCTAGGCACAAAAAGCTGTTAAGGAACCAGACATATCCATATTTTAACACTGTATAAGTTGTTAGAAAATATATAACATTTTTCAAATGATGTGAAAATATGTATTAAGAAGAAGTGCTTTATTGTAAAAGAGATATAGTGACAAATTTACATACATATGCCAGTACTTTGTTTTATAGTCTATTCTATTTAGACAACTTTTGTCTGTATACCCCATTATAGGGAGGGTACCATGTTTAAGACCCCCTTATATTTATGTACATTTTTTAATCTCCATCAGCTTATGGCTGACTACCCTGGGGAACCTAAGGCACCTTCCCCATTGGTAACATATCTGAACAATAGGTTTATAATAGGGTATACTATATCTGTTTGTCTGCTCATGTACCAACTTCTGGATTCTGACCCCAGTGTTGATGCTTTGCTGTTTGACCTGAGCTAGGACTATGTTACAGTATGCACAAACTTTGCCTGCTCTGACCTCGGCCTGTCTCTGACTACTAATTTTCATAACCCTTCAGGTCTATGCACTACTGTTTCTGACCCCTCTAGGTCAGGAACCAATCACAAGGTAGTGATAATACTAAATTGTATTTAGTATCATATCTGTTATGCACTATACTGAGAGTACTTTGCTGCCTTCTTGTGACCATTGTTACATTTGGTTTTATGAAGTTATCTATGACTATTATTTTGATATGCCTATCATCTTGTAACTCCTTCTCTTCTGTGAGCTCACATCTTGTGTCCTGTAGTCCTTTCCTGTTTGTCAGATATGCATCACAAGCTAGGCTACTTTCACACGAAAGTTGTGTTTTGCGGTCTGCAAATTGCGGATCCGCAAAAAAACGGATGACGTCCGTATGGCATCCGTTTTTTTTGCGGATCCATTGTAACAATGCCTATCCTTGTCCGCAAAATGGACAAATTTTCTATTTCTTTTGCGGGCTACGGAACAGACGTACGGATGCGGACAGCACACAGTGTGCTCTCAGTATTTTTTGCGGACCCATAGAAATGAATGGGTCTGCATTTTTTCTGCAAAAAATGCGGATCAGAGCCTGCAAAAAATACTGTTGTGTGAAAGAGGCCTTAGAAAGACAATTTTCACTTGACCTCTATCACATAATTTCTGAAGGTATATTCAATAAATTACCTAAAGATATATCTATTGCATCTCCTTCACTGGTCCTCTACATGCAACTGTGTCACTAGGAGAAGGAGTATAGCGAGCTCACTATCTTCCATTGATTTTACAAGAGATTGCTACTCACACTCATTGATTGCTCTGAATTACATCGGTGGCAGAATATCTCTTTTATCATTTTTTACAGCTTCTCATTCTATTGTATGACATATTAAATGTTGCCATAAGAAAGTATAACTTGTCCTGCAAGAAACAAGCACTCATAGGTCTATATGAACAGAAAAATAAAAATGTTACGGTTCTTGGAAGACAAGGAGCAAAAAATTAAGAAAACTTAAAAAACAGAAAATAGCTGTGTTGGGAAGGCGAAAAAATAGGATCTGTCCCACAAAAAAAAAATAAAGCCCTCATATTGCTATGGAAGGTAGCATTCTACAAATACATTTAAGTAAATGCATTTACAAAAGAAATCCAGTTGCTTGAAAAATGTATACTATGTTATATTCTATAATATGCTATTGATCTGGAATAACTGTGTTTCTGCAGTGTACATTTTTCACGTGTGCAGGGAAAGCTTTTGGCACATATGTCAAATATTATCCATAAGCTCCCATTCACATTACTTGAGCCAAAGGATTTTCCTTTTAGTTCCAGATGGACTAGTATACTGTCAGTATACCATTTTCTTTGCTGTATGGAATAGTGCAACAAATAGTACAGAAACAGCCACTTCTCCTGAATCCTAAGCAAAGAGGATTCAAATAAGTTATACTGGACGTTTTCACACAAAACATCAATCTGTTCAACCTTTAAGTTAGTCAAGCGCATTATATAAGAATTGGTTGAATTTTCCAATTTTAGAGGAATCAGACAACTATCTGACTCTCCGCTATAACAGCTGAGGTTCGGAGAAATCAGCATCTGGCATGTTGAATTTCAAAATGGCTGATTCTTTGTTCCAGAGGTGTCTGACATCAATTTGTCCCCTATGCTTTTGAAATAAATATGCACACTCTGCCAAGTTTGAAGCAGCTTTTTTCCTTCTCCTATTGAAATAAACATGTGTTGGCTCTAGAGGACTTATAAAAGGTTCACTGACATGACACATCTCCAGATCAATTGTTCAGAAGAGACTGTGTTAATCAAGCCATCATGGCTGAATCGCATCAATGAACTATTAAAAAAAAGATAGAGAGATTTGCTTGGGCCAAGGAACACATGCACTTGAAAATCTACTTTAATAGAGAAAAAAACCTAATAGTGATTTGTTGCCACTTGCCACAGTATAAAGTAAAACCTAACAACAGAGCACAAATTGTTAACATATTCTCAAGGCGTCCCAGAAAATTAAACTGTATTTACTAAATAATGAGTGAGTTGACCTGAATAATACCATTAAATCATAAATTACTCAATGTCTACACATAAAATGTAATAAAATGAACAGTAGTACAGAAATGGCATCAAAGTATAATGTATATGTATCAGTGCAATGTTAGATGTATAACAGTTAGGGAGACCAATTCATCACTGCAAACTCATATGAACAGATAAATGAAAGCATCAGTTGCAGAGCGTTGAATTCTTGATCAAAATGATAAAATGTCAGCTACTTTCTACATTGAGATGCTTCATAACCCCTTCCCTTTGTTCTGAGTGACAGCTATAGCATCCAACCGGGAGACCCATATAGATGTCACGTAGACCAGAGGGGCGGAGCAGCTCAATGGAGAGTGTACCTCAAAAGGAATCTCCACCTCCAATGTACTTGAAGGAGAAGAATCTAGCAGAATAAAGAAGCATAGTCACAGAACTTCTAGATATGGGATGATCCTTCATTCACTTGCAAATATGAGCCAAATAAATGCACAAAGCTATATTTTTAGTTGTTAGATGGCTACAAGTTTGTTAAAAACCACATGACTACAAAAGTCCCAGCAGGAGTTAGGTGCTAGACAAGTATATTGTGGGATTTACGAAACCATGAAATCTCCAGCTGTCTGATATAGTAGTAAAAAGAGTCCACTTCAAGGGCATCACTGACCCTACCAAACATCCTCAACCCTGTGCTTAAAGGGAACCTGTCATCTCCGAAACATCCCCTGAACTAGAGTAAGCGGTGTATAGTGTAAGTGATGCTGAATCCGATTATGAAAGTTTTATCTTCATACTCACTTCCATTCTGACACTGTGCTCACACAAACTTGCAGTAGAATGCACTCACTGGACTCTTCTTTGAGTCCTCTCCATTATGTGAGTGAGCACTGGAGTCCAGTGAGTGCATTTTACTGCTGGTTTGTGGGAGCACAGCGTCGGAATGGAAGTGAGTATGAAGATAAAACTTACATATTTGGATTCAGCATCACTTACACTATACACTGCTTACTCTAGGTCAGGGGGTGTTTCGGAGATGACAGGTTCCCTTTAACAGCCAAGCCGCCCCTGAATGACATTACCATCACCACATCTTTCAAGCTCAGCCTGCTCACTACCATTGTACCAAGTTTTTCAGCTTCAACGAGTTAAAATTAGTCCACCATAACCTGCTAGAAACTAACAGGTCCTTTCTTAAATATATAAGGTCAGATTTATCACAGACTGATGTCATACACTGTTCTATGATAATCAATGATGTATAGGCATTCCATGCTCTAGGGGTGGATAGGGAACTAAAAGTGGCCCTGGAAAAAAACATAAAAGTGGCCCCAAGTTGTAGACGGGACCAAAGTGAAAGAAGGCAACAGAAGTAGGAAGGGCCAGCAATACTATAGGGCAGAGTATCAGCTCCCACCTCGCATGCGCAGTACAAACTTCAGAGATTCTTTGTTTGTTTGTTTTTTTTTTTTTTGCCGGATGTTGCGGACCGCAGAAGAAAACACAGTTTTTGAAGGCTCTCCATAAAAATGGACAGTTGGCAACCCTGATGAGGTGAATGCTAGAGGATCACCCAGTAATTGAGGCAAAAACACCTTTTGTGTGGAGAAGGCCAGTTTAATTTATTCCCTGAAACAGCAGCTATGAGCTGCCGTAGATGTCTGTTTCTTTTAACGCAGAAAACTGATGCAAAAGAAGATTCATTTGCTGAGCCCACTGGCCCCATCCCTACTTACACTTAGATTTAAGCACAATACTGTTTAAAAAGTCACAAACACAAGGTTTCAGAATTTTTTACGTCAAAGAGCAGGCATCGGGGAAAAAGATACATTTCACCTTTGAATGTACAACTGGGACTCCTAAGCAAGGAAAAAAAGTTACTAGCACTTCAATCTTCAATATCCTGTTAAAAAAAATGTAGGACTCCACAGAGTACAGCAGGGACTCCTACAGTGTAGGGAAAACACTTATGGTTTGCTTTATCAAAACGGATGTAAAGGAAAACTAATGTAGTTTCCCACAGCAACCAATCTAAAAAACTTTCATTTTCCAAAGGAGCTCTAAAAAATGAAAGGGGGAATCTAAACCAGCAACTAAACCAGTTTTTCTTTACACCAGTTTTGATTTTGATAAATATCCCCCATAGATTACAGCAAGGACTGCCGGGAAATAAAGTTACTGTTGTGTACACTTGTATAAGCAATATAAAGATCGCATGCTCAAGTCCTCTGGAGGGAAGGGTGAAGAAAAGGTTTAAAATAAATAAATAAAAAAGAATTAAAAATGCAACTTTCATCCCTTCCCTATTTTACATATAAAATAATAAAAAATAATTGGTATTACCACATTTAAAAATGCCTGAATCATTAAAATACGGTATAAGTCTTTATCCCTTACAATGCATGCAGTTTCTTTCTCCTCCCCCAAAAAATTTGATTAAGGGCTCATGCACACAAACGTATTTTCTTTCCGTGTCAGTTCCGTTTTTTAGTAAGTTTCTCCATGTGCATTCCGTTTCCATATGTCCGTATTTCTGTTCGCATTACGGACAATGATAGGACTGTTCTATTAGGGGCCAGCTGTTCCATTCTGCAAAATACGGAATGCACACGGACGTCATCCATATTTTTTGCGGACAGCAAAATACATACGGTCGTGTGCATGAGGCCTAAAAGTGATCAAAATGCCACACATACCCCAAAATGGTATCAATAAAAACTAAAGATTGTCCTGCAAAAACAAGTCCTCTCCTATCTCCATACAAGAATATAGAAAAAAATGTTATTGGTTGCAGAATATGGTGATGCAAAGGAACAATTTCAGTATTTTGATTTCATTATTAAAACATATCTAAAACTATATAAATTTGGTACCACTGCAAAGTGTACGCTGTAAAAACAAAAAACATAAAACAATGACGCAAATAATTTTTTTTACCATTCCACTTCCCCCCATTAAGTTTTTTTTTTTCCAACTTTCTATGTGAACTATTAATGGTGCCATTATAAAATACAACTTGTCCTGCAAAAATCAAGTGGGTCATTTGTTAAGCTGAAATACACCTACAGTACAGACCAAAAGTTTGGACACACCTTCTCATTCAAAGAGTTTTCTGTATTTTCATGACTATGAAAATTGTAGATTCACACTGAAGGCATCAAAACTATGAATTAACACATGTGGAATTATATACTTAACAAAAAAGTGTGAAACAACTGAAAATATGTCTTATATTCTAAGTTCTTCAAAGTAGCCACCTTTTGCTTTGATTACTGCTCTGCACACTCTTGGCATTCTCTTGATGAGCTTCAAGAGGTAGTCACCTGAAATGGTATTCCAACAGTCTTGAAGGAGTTCCCAGAGATGCCTAGCACTTGTTGGCCCTTTTTCCTTCACTCTGCGGTCCAGATCACCCCAAACCATCTCAATTGAGTTCAGGTCTGGTGACTGTGGAGGCCAGGTCATCTGGCGTAGCAACCCATCACTCTCCTTCTTAGTCAAATATCCCTTACACAGCCTGGAGGTGTGTTTGGGGTCATTGTCCTGTTGATAAATAAATGATGGTCCAACTAAACGCAAACCAGATGGAATAGCATGCTGCTGCAAGATGCTGTGGTAGCCATGCTGGTTCAGTATGCCTTCAATTTTGAATAAATCCCCAACAGTGTCACCAGCAAAGCACCCCCACACCATCACACCTCCTCCTCCATGCTTCACGGTGGGAACCAGGCATGTAGAGTGCATCCGTTCACCTTTTCTGCGTCGCACAAAGACACGCTGGTTGGAACCAAAGATCTCAAATTTGGACTCATCAGACCAAAACACAGATTTCCACTGGTCTAATGTCCATTCCTTGTGTTCTTTAGCCCAAACAAGTCTCTTCTGCTTGTTGCCTGTCCTTAACAGTGGTTTCCTAGCAGCTATTTTACCATGAAGGCCTGCTGCACACAGTCTCCTGTTGTAGAGATGTGTCTGCTGCTAGAACTCTGTGTGGCATTAATCTGGTCTCTAATCTGAGCTGCTGTTAACCTGCCATTTCTGAGGCTGGTGACTCGGATGAACTTATCCTCCGCAGCAGAGGTGACTCTTGGTCTTCCTTTCCTGGGGCGGTCCTCATGTCAGCCAGTTTCTTTGTAGCGCTTGATGGTTTTTGCGACTGCACTTGGGGACACTTTCAAAGTTTTCCCAATTTTTCAGACTGACTGACCTTCATTTCTTAAAGTAATGATGACCACTCGTTCTTCTTCACTTAGCTGCTTTTTTCTTGCCATAATACAAATTCTAACAGTCTATTCAGTAGGACTATCAGCTGTGTATCCACCTGACTTCTGCCCAACACAACTCATGGTCCCAACACCAATTATAAGGCAAGAAATCCCACTTACTAAACCTGACAGGGCACACCGATATTTGGCCGAACACCGAGCAGAGCCGAGCGTAGGCATGCTCGGCCGAACAGCGAGTTCGGCCGAGCATGCTCGCTCAACACTAATAGGGAGTCTACTGTGGTAGTGAAAGAATACTGTGACCCAGTGTGACACGCACATACCAAGCGTCGCTCTTAGAATCGCTGCACACTTTTATGTATTTGGGCAGTTAAGGGGCCAAAACTCACCAAACAACTCAAGTCTGAACTCAGCCTTACAGGTCAATGTTAGCGCCAGCTATAAAGAATCATGCAGAGGCCCAAGATCCTACTAGAGCGCCAAAAGTGCACGCCTTTTACACCAATTCACTGATTCCAAATACATTTTGACAGAACCTGTTCTATTACATGCTTATACAAGCAGAGCCCCCCAGACAGCGTGGAGATGGCAGTGGCAGCAGCATCAGCAGACTATAGAGTGGCACGACGACAGTGTGGCCAGATGGCAGCAGCATGAGTAGGCCACAGAATGGCAGAATAACAGACCCTGGAATTGGCAGCAGCAGTGGAAGTAGTAGTACAATTTGGAGGCCACAGAGTGGCACAATTACCTAATTTTGACGTAGCGGTAGCTAGGAGATGGCACGTGCAGCCAGCGGCGGCAGCAGCATCAGGCCAAAGAGTGGCATGGTGACATACCCTGAAGAGCAGACCGTAAAAAAGAATTCTCTGCCTTTTGGTTATGATCAACTGTAGCATATGTTCTTGTCAGTATCAGGGCTGGTTATGCCAGCGGACGGGAACGTAAGACAGAGGAGGTGCAGTGAAGGCTCCAGCGTTGCCTCAACTGTGGCAAAATGTCAGTATTGACGCAGTATGCCAAGAAAGCTCGGAGTTCCATCTTGAGATGGAACTGGCGGTCTGCAGGGAGCTGAGCTACCACCTGTGGGAGCCCCTGCCTCTCACCTCCCCCATGCTCATTGCTGAGTGTCCCGGGGGCCGGAATCGTTTACTTTTAAAAATTCGAGTGTTCAAAACAAACATGGTTTCCTGTGTACTTGAGCTATGAATAATGGAATAGTACTACAGAACGTACCAAAGATTTACGAGTGACATGCTGCTGCCGAGCAGAAGGTCCAAAAAATTCTAATCAATATACTAGGCCAACGAGTGGCACCGTAACAGCAGCTGCAAGAGGCAGCGGCAGTCGAATATATTTACTAGGCCACCGAGTGTCACAGTAACAGCAGCTGCAAGAGGCAGCAGCAGTCGGACAAATTTAATAGGCCAACGAGTGGCACCGTAACAGCAGCTTCAAGAGGCAGCAGTCGAACACATTTCAAGGCCACAGTGTGGCACCGTAAAAGCAGCTGCAAGAGCAGCAGCAGTCGAATACATTTACTAGGCCAACGAGTGGCACTGTAACAGCAGCTGCAAGAGGCAGCAGTCGAACACATTTCAAGGCCACAGAGTGGCACTGTAACAGCAGCTGCAGGAGGCAACAGCAGTCGAAGACATTTACTAGGCCAACGAGTGGCACCGTAACAGCAGCTGCAAGAGGCAGCAGTCGAATACATTTCAAGGCCACAGAGTGGGAAAGGCAGCAGGAGTAATACTAATTTTAATGAGACAGACTGGCACAGTGACATACCCTGGGAGAGGCAGTAGCAGTCATAAAAATTTAAATGCAACATACCGCAGAGTGGCACAATGACATAATTTGGAGGTAGCGGCAGCTAGGACATAGCGTGTGGAGGCAGCAGCAGCAGCATCAGTAGGCCACAGAGTGGAACAATGACATAACTTGGATTTAGCGGCAGCTAGGTCACAGCGTGTGGAGGTGGCGGCAGTAGCATGAGTAGGCCACAGAGTGGCACAATGACATAATTTGGAGGTAGCGGCAGCTAGGACACAGCGTGTGGAGGCGGCGGCAGCAGCATGAGTACGCCACAGTGTGGCACAATGACATAATTTGGAATTAGCGGCAGCTAGGATACAGCGTGTGGAGGCAGCGGCAGCAGCATGAGTAGGCCACAGTGTGGCACAATGACATAATTTGGAGGTAGCAGCAGCTAGTACACAGCGTGTGGAGGCGGCAGCAGCAGCATGAGTAGGCCACAGAGTGGCACACTGACATAAATTGGAGGTAGCGGCAGCTAGTAAACAGCGTGTGGAGGCAGCAGCATGAGTAGGCCACAGAGTGGCACAATGACATAATTTGGAGGTAGCAGCAGCTAGGACACAGCGTGCGGAGGCGGCGGCAGCAGCATGAGTAGGCCACAGAGTGGCATAATGACATAAATTGGAGGTAGCGGCAGCTAGGACACAACGTGTGGAGGCGGCGGCAGAAGCATGAGTAGGCCACAGAGTAGCACAATGACATAATTTGGAGGTAGCAGCAGTTAGGACACAGCGTGTGGAGGCGGCGGCAGCAGCATGAGTAGGCCACAGAGTGGCACAATTACATAATTTGGAGGTAGCGGCAGCTTGTACACAGCGTGTGGAGGCGGCGGCAGAAGCATGAGTAGGCCACAGAGTGGCACAATAACATAATTTGGAGGTAGCGGCAACTAGGACACAGCGTGTGGAGGCGGCAGCAGCAGCATGAGTAGGCCACAGAGTGGCACAATTACATAATTTGGGAGGTAGAGGCAGCTAGGACACAGCGTGTGGAGGCGGCAGCAGCAGCATCAGGCTACATATTGGGTCAGTGACAGAGTGGAGAGGTGGGTGTCAATACCAGTCACTGGTAAAGATGCTGGGTGGTAGAAGAAGCAGCTCATAAATGTGTGGCATCAGGCGGGTGGCAGCAGCATAAGAGTTGCTGAGGCAGGTAGCCTGAAGAATACAGTCTCATTTGTCAAGGTTTGGGTGACGCATCATGGCTGATCTAATCTGATGCATCAGGCGTTGGTGGGTGGAAATCCTGGCTGATCCACGCCTGATTCATCTTGACAAAGGTGAGTCGTTCTACATTTTGGAAGGACAGGCGAGTTCTCCTTGGGGTAACTATGGCCCCCGCCGCACTGAACACCCGCTCTGATGCCACACTACTAGCCGGACAGGACAGCTTCTCCAGTGCAAAGTTGCGGCCACAAATCCAGTTTGGCTGCCCAGTAGTCCAGCGGATCTTCAATGTGGCGTGGCAGAGTACAGTCCAAGTAGGCCACCACCTGCTGGTTCAGGGTATGCTCCTGGTCTACCTGCTGCTGGTGGTGAGTACTTTCCACACTTGGCTGGTGATGAAAGCTGCTCATCAGCGACTCCAGACTCAAGTTGCTGCAGATGGAGCTGGTACTGCTTCTACCCCCCCAGCCCCCCACAGCAGCCATGGCGGTGGTACGGCAGCGCTGAGGAACCCACCAGTCAGACCTGATAGAGGATGGAAGACGACGCAGATAGGCAGCAGCCAACTGACTACATAGGATGTCTCTATAGTACTTCAGTTTGTCCTCCCTCTCAGCAGGTGAAAAAAAGGCCCCCATTTTAAACCGGTAGCGAGGGTCCAAGAGAGTTGAGAGCCAGAAGTCATCCCTCTGCCAGATGGTGACTATTCGGCTGTCACTACGTAAGCAAGTGAGCATGCATTGGGCCATTTGCGCAAGTGACTCGGAGGGACTCCCTGCCTCCAACTCCACTGTATACTGCCATGGTGTCTCTGGGTCATCTGCCCCATCTTCCGCATCTCCCTCTACCTCCTCTGGCTGCTCCTGCTCCTCCTCTTCTGTCACCTGGGTAGAAAAACCACTAAATGCTTGTGCTCCAATGTCCTCCTCCTCCTCCAGTTCAGCCCCATCGGACTCATATGGCCGTGAAATGCAGTCTCCACGTCTCCAGTTCCCTGACCATAAAGATTTTTCAGCATCTGTTCCAGGACATGAAGCAGTGGAATGACGTTGTTCATACCGTAGTCCTGGCCACTGACAAATAACGTGGCCTCCTCAAAGGGCCTGAGCAAGCGGAAGGTGTCACGCACGAGCTGCCACTGGCTGACATCAAAATTACACAGGGGAGTACTCCTGTCTGCTTGGATCATTAAGAAATCGTTTATGGCCTTTCTCTGTTCGTACAGTCGGTCCAGTATATGGAGGGTAGAATTCCAACTGGTGGAAACGTCCCATATCAGCCTACGTTGGGGGACGCCATTTTGCCGCTGCAGCTCAAGGAGGGTGTGCTTGGCGGTGTAGGAATGGCTGAAGTGCATGCAAAGTTTCCTGGCCATTTTTAGAATGTTTTGCAGTTGGGTATAAGACTTGAGGAACCGTTTGAAAACCAGATTAAATACAAGCGCTATGCAGGGCGCATGGATCATCCCTCCTTGGCGCAGCTTGGACACCATGTTCTTTCCATTATCTGTCACCATGGTTCCGATTTTTAGTTGTCGCGGAGAAAGCCAGCAATCGATTTCTTCATTCATAACGCGGAGCAGTTCCTCTCCTGTGTGACTTCATTCGCCCAGGCAAACCAGGTGTAGAACTGCGTGACACCGCCGTGCCCTGCACATGTCTTACGCTGGAGGAGCACTTTGACTTGGCCCTGCAGTGGAGGTTGAGGTGGTGGAGAAGGAGCCGGACATTAGCGCAGGATCAGCAGTTTGACAACGAGGAGGAGAAAGTGGCGGTACCTGTTCAAATTGCTCATGTGGCTGGGCAGGAAGCACATTGACCCAGTGGGCCATAAAGGACATGTACTGTCCCTGACCGTAGTTGCAACTCCACACGTCGGCACTGCCGTGCACTTTGGCAGACACCGACAGGCTCAAAGTTTGGGCCACCTTCTCTTCTACATATTTGTGCAGGGCTGGGACTGACTTTTTGGCAAAGAATTAATGGCTTGGGACTCTCCACCTCGGCTCAGCACAAGCCATCAGTTCTCTGAATGGTGCAGAGTCCACCAGTTGAAAAGGGAGGGACTGCAGCACGAGCAACTTGGACAGGAACTTCTGCGCTGTAGGATGGCTGGACGCGTACTGCTGTCTCTTTGCAATCGCCTCGGTGAACGACTGCTGCCGTAATGAGTGGCGAGGAATAAGAGGAGGAGGAGCATGAGCTTCTGCAGCGGTAGCTAATGACAGACAGCTCCCTTCGGCAGAGGTGCTGGAGCCTTGACTGCCTGAAATGGGATGTGTGCCACTGGGTGATGCTGCTGTTGCTGCTGCCGACTGGACCGCCACATCTGAGCCATGGTTCTCCCAGGCCACTTTGTGGTGATGCTGCATATGTTGGCGAAGGGCCATGGTGCCAACATTAGCACCCTGGCCACTCTTCACTTTCTGACCACAGATTCTACATATAGCCATGTTCACCTCCTGAGGCGTCTTAATAAAAACCTTCCACACCGCCGGCGATTTTACCATCAACACTCCGCACTAACTAAGTGGTACCTCTGCTGCCTGGCTGAGCCCCTG
Organism: Rhinella marina; assembly: GCA_900303285.1. Lineage (NCBI taxonomy): Eukaryota > Metazoa > Chordata > Amphibia > Anura > Bufonidae > Rhinella > Rhinella marina. The sequence continues at coordinate 91,879 of ONZH01026276.1, read as the reverse complement.
AGTTGCTCTTTTCAAGGGCGGAAAGCACCTGCGAAGAGTGCGGTCTACCCCATGCCCGTTTGGCTCCCGACCTCGCACTGCTGCCACTCCGCTGACTAACGGCCATACTACCGACTTGCTCCCTGCACCTCTGCCTGACGCACAAGCTGTCAGTCTCGTCTGCAGATGATGATAATGATGATGAAGCCATTGCTTCACCAAGTGCGATCGGCTACATCATCATCAACTACAGTTTGTACGTCGCTAAGGTCCTCCTCAACTGTCTCGGCGTACAGAGCCTGACCGCTCTCAACATCACCTACCACTACACTCTCCTCATCAGTACTTGACCGCCTACTGGAAGGAGCGGATTTCTGACCCACCTCTTGGCTTCCAAGTAGCTGCTGACTGTCCTCAAGTAGTTCGTCTTCGCTGTATAGTGGCGCAGAGCCCATAGCATATAGTACTTCTCTGGCTGAGGGAACCGAAAAGGACAGAGGCAGGTTGAGGACAAGTGAGGGCATTGGAGCTGCTCCAGGCCCATGCCAACTAAGGGTTGTGTCTGACGAACCCACCGACTCTTGGCTGGGGGTTTCAGATGTCATCTGGAAAGAAGTGGATGACCGAGTCAACCATTTAAGAACGTCTGCGATGGTGGTCAACACATGACCACTAGATGACACCGGTAGCTGTGGCCTCGCCGAGTGACCCCTAATGCCATGTCCCCTTCCTCTGCTGAGGCTTTTCCTGTTCCCCACTTTGTTTATATAGCGACTGACGCTGCGACTATCGATTTAAAAGGAACAAGCCCAGAACCACGTCTTAACTCTTTTTTGGCAATTCAACCTCACTGACTACGTTAGCACAATATCACACTTTTCTGTTTGGATGGCAAATAACTCTGCAAATAGTTATTTAGAACGAGCAACCCCACAAACACGGATTCACTGTTTTTTGTCAATTCAACTTCACTGACTACGTTAGCATAATGTCACGCTTTTCTGTTTGGATGGCGAATAACGCCGCAAATAGTTATTTAAAACGAAGAACCCCACAAACACGGATTCACTGGTTTTTTGGCAATTCAACTTCACTGACCACGTTAGCACAATATCACGCTTTTCTGTTTGGATGGCGAATAACGCCACAAATAGTTATTTAAAACGAAGAACCCCACAAACACGGATTCACTGTTTTTTTGGCAATTCAACTTCACTGACTACGTTAGCACTATATCACGCTTTTCTGTTTGAATGGCGAATAACGCCGCAAATAGTTATTTAAAACGAACAACCCCACAAACACGGATTCACTGTTTTTTTTTTTTTTTGGCAATTCAACTTCACTGACTACGTTAGCACTGTATCACGCTTTTCTGTTTGGAGGGCGAATAACGCCGCAAATAGTTTTTTTAAAACTAACAACCCCACAAACACGGATTCACTGTTTTTTTGGCAATTCAACTTCACTGACTACGTTAGCACTGTATCACGCTTTTCTGTTTGGAGGGCGAATAACGCCGCAAATAGTTATTTAAAACGAACAACCCCACAGACACGGATTCACTGTTTTTTTGGCAATTCAACTTCACTGACTACATTAGCACAATATCACGCTTTTCTTTTTGGATGGCGAATAATGCCGCAAATAGTTATTTAAAACGAAGAACCCCACAAACACGGATTTACTGTTTTTTTGGCAATTCAACTTCACTGACTACGTTAGCACAATATCATGCTTTTCTGTTTGGATGGCGAATAACGCTGCAAATAGTTATTTAAAAAGAACAACCCCACAAACACATTTTATTTTTTAATGTACCCCAAACAAGGCTCTGACCCTCTTACTGCACTGCAACAAGGGACACTAGTGGTGCTTCTTTGAATAAACACCCCAAAACAGCCTTTAGAACAGAGTGCAGTGCTTTATAACAGGCTAACCCCAATGCCCACTCACTGCTGCTCAGTGTACCAGAATAGCGATTTCACTGCCTGATAATCCCCTATGGGTTCTGTCTAGAAATCATTCTTCTCCTATCCCTGCAATTCAGATTACCTATCCCTGATCTCCTTATTTCTTTTCTTTAGCAACATTTTTCTATTACTTGCCCTATCTCTCTTGACGTCTGTCTCTGGTCTAAAATCAATTGCAAATGGCGGATTACAGTGCTGCAGAGCTATTTATAGGGCTGTGACATCACAGGACCTGGCTGGCTGCTAATTGACTACATATCTGCATGTGATCGCATTGTGGGTGTTTACTTCTTTGTCCCAGAAATCCTTTTCCAATGTCATGCCATGTGCTTGCAGCCATTTTAGAAAAAAAAAATATTTGTTACTACGAATCACCATGAAATTCGCTTTCGCTGCGAATCGAATTTTCCATGAAATTCGTAACGAATTCCACTTCGTCAGCTTCGATTCGCTCATCTCTAGTTATTTTATTATATTATTTATTAGCTTAAACTCGTTTTAATGAACCCATTTAATGTGCTATTAGTGAATGGTGCAGAGACCGCAAAGACTACACATAATAATATGTTTATCACGGGAATGTAATGACTGGATCTGCATCTAATGCCGCGCATACCATTCTGTTCTGATGTTTTCAGTTTGTTCAATGCAAATCAGAATAGATTAAAATCAATTCAGCTTGGTTTCAATGTGATACGTCAGGCATCCTGGAATTGGGGTAAATTCAATTTCATGAGAATGCTTGTGTTTACCAGATGAGAATTTAGACTCGGCCTCTTAAGCTCACCGCAGGCTCTGCTCGTCTCTGACCATCTGCTTATTCAGATCATTCACCAAAAATGTTTCTCCTGCTTTTTTCCTTTTCTTTCTCTCATTGAACATCATTGATGAGCAGATTCTCATTCTAATAGACAGTGGAGATGAAATCACAATGAAAGAACATTACTGAAATAAGCCTCATCAGTACACAGGTCTTTTAGGGTGCTTGTACACATTGCGGCCTAGCCACGGTAAACACATGAGGATTAGCAATAGGTACCATGGTACACTTGTACCTGCAACCATGGCGAGTACAGGTGCAGTCCATCATTTACCGGTAATCATGGCATGGCCATGTACAGACAGCCTAAGGATGATGGTCCTGATTTATCAAGGCTTCATAGGGCCTGTGCCACCAGACGTACAGGCAAAAAGAAAGAAAAACAGCTCATCACTCCAGTTTGAAGTAATCAGTCCTCAATGCTAATCAGACCTAGCTGGGCTGGTGTGCTGTGAGCAATTCCAACAAAAAAATGAAAAGGTCCAGCACTGGGAAACCATAATAATCCTTAAAATTCCTTAATGCGTTTTGAGCGCACCTCAAACATCTTACTCATGCCATACCTTTCTATGCAGCAGTAATTTGTCCAGCACAATGCTGGTATTCATGTCAGAAATCTGGTGGACCCCATTATTGGAATCCATCAAGTGCCAGCAGTGTCCAACATATCCGGATCCGGTGATTCCGGTATTCTGCACTTATGCTATAACAGTATACCAAAATTCGGAACCATATGTGAACCCAGTCTTAGCCTGTTGTAAAACCCCCTGTGTCTTCTTATGTTCTGACAAGATAGCCTCATTGTTATGCCAATTCTGCTTATCTTAATACCACAGTTATAGAGACATAACATATAGCCATAGGCCCCATAGAAAACATGGTTACAAGGATATCAATCAGGAACACTATAGACGCATAGAGTGAAATGACTCATGAGTCATGACTTTGATATGAAAGATTGCTGTATAATATTGTAAATGAGCCGTGTACTTTCACAGATTAGTGGATTCTGAGCACTATCACAGCGGGGGGAGGTAGAATAAGCTTTCTGATGCTGGATTCCCTTTATCAGTAATAATTATTGAACTGTCAAATGAAACAGGTTAATATTTCTTCGCTGCCAATCAAATATCAAAGTCTTTTTAATCTTAAGAATCTATCTCTGCCACCAATTAGCCTATAATATCTCTTACCTGTCTATTAACATAGGCTCTGAATGTTGGTTTTCTATAGCTGTTTTGAACACAATTAGTAGGTAAAAAAAAAAATATATATATATATATATATATATATATATATATATATATTACTTTGGCAACTCGCAAATAGTTAATTAAAATGAACAACCCCACAAACACGGATTCACAGTTTTTTTAGCAATTCAGCTTCACTGACTACGTTAGCACAATATCACGCTTTTCTGTTTGGATGGCAAATAAAGCCGCAAATAGTTATTTTAAACGAAAAACCCCACAAACACGGATTCACTGTTTTTTTGGCAATTCAACTTCACTGACTACGCTAGCACTATATCACGCTTTTCTGTTTGAATGGCGAATAACGCCGCAAATAGTTATTTAAAACGAACAGCCCCACAAACACGGATTCACTGTTTTTGTTTTTTTTTGGCAATTCAACTTCACTGACTACGTTAGCACTGTATCACGCTTTTCTGTTTGGAGGGCGAATAACGCCGCAAATAGTTTTTTAAAACTAACAACCCCACAAACACGGATTCACTGTTTTTTTGGCAAGTCAACTTTACTGACTACGTTAGCACAATATCACGCTTTTCTGTTTGGATGGCGAATAAAGCCGCAAATAGTTATTTAAAACGAACAACCCCACAGACACGGATTCACTGTTTTTTTGGCAATTCAACTTCACTGACTACATTAGCACAATATATATATATATATATATATATATATATATATATATATATATATTACTTTGGCAACTCTCATAATAGTCTTTCACTTTCCTGTTCTGTAGAGATCAGTTGAACAGTCACCTCGTTCTCATTGCAGGCAGTATTACTATGACAAGTAATACCTATATAGAGATGACACAGGGTGCTCCATTGACAATATGTGAGGTTCACAGTTGTGACCTTTTCACAAATCACAGACCATTCCCACAACACTCCCCCATAGAATTCAAAGAGTCATCTCGAAACTGCAGATTCCTATGGTCCATGTGGCTGTTGTAAAGCATATCTATGAATGCTGTTAACAGCATTTCATGCAAGATGGCTGCCCCCAAAATCATATACATAAAGGAGGAGGCCCCACACCTTCTACACTCTGACTACTTGCTGTGAAACCTTCCACCTGGCCAGTGTTAAGAGACTTAAATCATAACTGAATTTACAAAAAAAGTTTGCATAATGGCTGTGCTTCTTTGTATAAACAAAATTAAGGAATGGGCTTTCTTGAGCTTCACTGATGTCTTTCTCAGCCATATTTTTCCCAGTTTCTACCGCACAGCTAGATGCATTTCACCCAAAATCAGTGGGCGTATCCCTTCTTTGAAAGATGCCAGCACATCATTTCCTTTACTTTCCACTATGTTTGTTTTCTGCTCCAGAGCTGATAGAACAGATAAGGAGGGATAGATCACACTTACAAACTCACAGGCCCCTATAATCTTCAAAAGCTGTGTAGAAGCAGTTCTTTTATCAGGCTCATAATCTCAGCTAGATTTGACACCCCCCATCTATTTTCTGTGAAGGATGGATGTTGCCTGACAACGAGCAGTGGACTGCAAATTAGGCAGATGTACATGGCCATGACTTTACAGCTTTGCTGTGCCACTAAAACACACATGTATCTTGCAGCTCACCTGAGCTGCTTGCCCCCAGCTGCCAGTCCACAAGCTATATACACATCTCACTGTTGCAGCCCCCATGTCCATGGCACTCAAAGTGGCAGTGAGGCAGCTCACATGAGCTGAGAAGTACATGTCTAATTACTGTAGCACATCATGGATTTGGGTGACCATTTAGTCTGGATTCTTTTACAGTGGCCAACACCTTTAAAAAGTCACAAATTTTAGTGCAAATATGGTGTGATTTTCATGCTACAAAACTGAAGCAAGTAGCTTAATAAATTATGTGCTTATACTAGTCACATACAGTCATTTTATATGGGAAATATCACTGTATATATACAATTGATCCCCATTATTATGACCACCAGGGTGTACATGATCTGCAAGAATGGATTTAATACCCAAATCAGTTGATCGTGCCTTCCACATGGATTAGTGGGCGCAGAGAATTCCATGAAAACATTCCCCAGACTTTAAAGGGAACCTGTCATCTCCGAAACACCTCCTGAACTAGAGTAAGCGGTGTATAGTGTAAGTGATGCTGAATCCGAATAGGTAAGTTTTATCTTCATACTCACTTCCATTCTGACGCTGTGCTCCCACAAACCAGCAGTAAAATGCATTGAGAGGACTCTTCTTTGAGTCCTCTCCATTATGTGAGTGAGCACTGGAGTCCACTGAGTGCATTTTACTGCTGGTTTGTGGGAGCACAACATCAGAATAGAAGCGAGTATGAAGATAAAAATTATATAACCAGACTCAACGTCACTTACACTATACATCGCTTACTCTACTTCAGGCGATGTTTCAGAGATGACAGGTTCCCTTTAAAACTGCCACCATCACTAGCTTGTGTTCTTCTAGCAATGGCTGCAGAGTGGTCGCTGATGTTTCTCGCCTGACCTGTCAATGTCCATCCATTTGCTGAAGCAGAAAGCATGACTCATAGGAGAAGGCAACTATTAGCCAATCAGCGGAGGTCCAAATTCTGATGCTGCTGCAAAAATTTAAGCTTTTTCTGGGGATGCAACTTTGTTAGCAGATGTGCAGTGACCATCCATCTGTTTCAGAGCTTTTCTTTTCCCTCTCAGAGGGTTCGATGAACAATTGTTTTAGACAGATGTCTGGCAGCCCACCAGGTTCATCTTGAGAGTGATCTGCTCCACTTTAAGATGTTGATCCAACCGCACACCTTCGTAGCTGATGTTCATCTTTTACATTAATGGAATGTGGTTCTCCGCAGTTTCTTCGTCGTTTATTCAAAATGGTGCCATTTGTCCACTGATGATGCAATTTCACCAAAACAGCACACGAACAGTTCAAAAACTGCGCAGTTTCAGAAATACTGCCACCCTAGTACCCAGCGGTGGGATACAGATACGTATGGTTCCCTTTTGCAGGTCTGGTCAAAACCCCACCAAAAGGCGGCCAACCCCTTTAGAGTCTATGGGCTATAAATAGGTACTGTTAAAAGTGAGAGATGAACCATTATTTCAAGGGAAGCCAACAGAATGTTTATGCAGTTAAAAAACTATAATAAACGGTATACTATTGTTTTTTTACATAGGCGCTGATAGGTGATGGATGCATCCAAAAAAAACTCATGCACTCAAATTCTCCATCAGGAGGTCTTTCATTCATACAGCATACAGCATTTTTTAAACTATTTTCAACTCTGTCTTAGAAATTATTTCTTTTTTTATTTTTAAGGAAAGTGTGGACCTTGGAGAAATCATGTTCTCCCTATGTTATCTACCTACAGCAGGACGCCTGACCTTAACAGTGATAAAGTGTAGAAATTTAAAAGCAATGGACATCACTGGTTATTCAGGTATGTAAACTGTGTCTAGATGCTATATGGTGGGATGAATACATTGAAGGTTTTATCTATATCTATTACATTTTGCATTATGCTGTACACTTGCATATTTTGTCATATCAAATCTCAAGGAAATCTCTATGGATTTTCTATTTTAAGAGCTGGCAGAGTCCAGAGTCTGGTTTCCTTTGCCCTCACCCTGTCCAATCTTTCCTATATGAATCCTACAGTATGAAGCAATGTACAATTTGGGGCTAATAGCCAATGTACTTTCTATCAGAAAGTTGGTTGATATTCCTGTACAGAAGAAGAACTGTACTTTCCAAGGCAGAGTACAGCAAACATCATCTTTAAAACTACAACTAAAGTTCTACATTTCTTTTTCTTGAGACCTGTCAATGTCTATAAATTCCTATCTAGGAAGTTTATATGAAACATAAGCAGTCTTGTTTCCCAGTCTCCTCTCTCAAGTTACAAGTCTTTGTGGTTATACAAGGGTGGCCCACGAAAAAGTAGCCCACTTCCAGCAATAGTATGACAAGATGAACGAGCAAGTGAATTACCCACAAGTCACAAAAAGTGAAGAAAGTGGTTCCCGTTCAAATCTATACATCTTTGGGCATAACGGATTATGGTGGCTGATACTGCTTGCAGCATTTCAGCAGTGATGCTGCGGATAGTGTTTGTGATGTTTTTCTTGAGTTCATCTAGGGAATGTGGATTGTTAGTGGACACTTTCTGTTCTAAATTTCCACACAGATAAAAATCGCATGTCGACAAGTCTGGGGAATGTGGTGGCCATAACCCTTTGTTCATAAACTCGTGCCAGTGAGTTCTGTGAGGTGTGGCATGTTGCCCCTTCTTGTTGGAAAAAGCAGGACGTTTTTTCTCCTGGTGTTAGTTGGTTGTAAAACTGTTCAAATGTCCAGATAAATTGCAGTATTCACAGTTGATTTGAAGAAAATAGTTCCCACTATTCGTGTTCCTGACATTGGCCTTGAAGTGGTGTTTCGTGAGTCAAATAAGGATTTTGAGCAGACCAGTATCTCGTATTCTGGGAATTTACGTGACTTGATAAATTAAACCAAGCTTCGTTCGTCATAAAGTACAGAAATGGGTCCAGATGTCTGTTAGCAATCATATTCAAAAACCAAGTCCAGTAATTTACGTGTTTAGCTTTGTCAGAGTCTGATGTTGAGTCCCTGCACACATATTATTCAGTTCAGTTTCAGGTTCAGAGATTTCAGCACTCGACATGTTGTTCGTGATACACCAACTTGCTGAGACAGTCTTCAAGTTGATTTTCGGGGGCTACTTGCAATCCACTGCTGAATTTCATGCATAACTTCAGCAGTCCTGATCAGTGGAGGCCTTGGTTTCTTCATGTTTGCAACAGAGCCAGTTTGATGCCATTTCCGAACCAGACTCTGAATACAACATTTAGCTGGTGGTTCTGTTCCTGGGTGCTTGTCAGCAAAGGTCTCTTGTGGTTCCTTAATTGATCTGCTTCACACATAGTCTTCCACAATCACTATTCGCTGTTCCAGGGAGAAAACCATCTTTATGACACAATAAGCCACTTTGATCAAACTGAATAATAAATCAGACTTAGTTGCCCATAGCAACCAATCAGAGCTGAGCTATGATTGGTTACTATGGTTAACTAAGCCAGATTTACTATTAAGCAGTTTGATTTGGAGATATTGGAAGCGGGCTACTTTTTCATGGGCCACCCTGTATAAGCATGTTTCCTACAGTATCTTTTTCCCCTTCATGTTCCTGTCAGTCAGTATACGTGTCCATCATATCCATTCTGCTTTTACACTTCCACAAAAAAGAGGCAAGGAATTGTCACTTTATAGTCATGTAATTGAGGAGTTAGGTCCTAGTAGAGAAGTAATTATTCATGTTAAAACAGTGGAGCCAACAGCATGTAAAAAAATACATACAGAATGTTCTCCAAATCTAGAATACTTCTGTTATAGGAGTATTTAAAGGATCGCTAACTTTTCAAAAAACTTTTGATATGTCATAGAGAAATATAAAAAGTTTGTGTGTGTTGAAAGGACATGCCTAGTACAGTCTTTTTTTCTTTCTACATGAGGCAGGGTCCATGAAAGTCTATGGACCTGTCTTGATTCCATCTTCAGCAGTGAGGAGAGAATGCTGGGTGCGCGCTTCTTTCTCCTCATTCTAGCGATCAATGGGGGTCTCAGCACTCAGATCCCCACCGATTTGAACTTTTGTATGTTTCTATGACATATCAAAAATATTTTGAGAAATAAGTGACCCTTTAAACTTCTACTATAATTTATCCTACATGAAACCCTAGTATTGAGAGAAGCATTTTTAAGCTCAATATTCAAAGAAAATGATTGGATTTTTGGCTGTTTTTCTCATTCATTTTGGCTTTACTATATCATTCAAAATTTAATACAAAGGGGGACATTTATTGAGACCGATGATTTAGATGCTGGTTTTAATCCCTCTGCACTGACGGTGGATGCACCAAAGTTATGTAGAGGCACGGCCTCTTCATAACTTTGGTGTTTGCTACAGCCGGCCGTGCAACATGCTGTATCTACGCCAGCCCCCTTGCTGGTGTAGTTTAAGGTAATTTTCCATGCCGAAAATAGTGTGGAAAATAATGAATGGCCCAGCCAGCCCATCTTTTTACCACGCCACCTACCATTTATTCACCAATTTGCAAAAGTCGCGTTTGCGGGGAAAAGTCTCAGATTTTGCTGCAAAACAACTTAAATAAATACACCAAAAAGTGACATAAAACATGAATAAATGACCCCAAAGTATTTTACAGTCATCACAGAGACATAAAACACCTATATTAATAGGTAGCCCATGGTTAGTTTACTGCTGCTGTGAGGGTAAGATGTTAGGCTGAGTTCACATCAGCGTTCAGCCTTTCCGTTCTTCTGCTCCGTTATAGGAGCAGGAAAATGGAAAGGATGGATACAGCACATAACTGAGACGAACAGAGCCTACGGACCCCATAGACTATAATGGGGTCCATTAGGTTTCCGCTCAGAGGAAAATTTTTGCAGCGGACACAAAAGTCCTGCGCGCACAACTTTTATCTCCGCTTCAAAAATCTTCCTCTGAGTGGAAACCTAACGGACCCCATTATAGGGGTCTGTAAGCTACGTTTGTCTCAGTTATGTGCTGTACCTGTTGTTTCCGTTCTCCTGCTCCTATAACGGAGCAGAAGAATGGAAAGGCTGAACGCTGATGTGAACTATCTGTTAGTACAATGGTAAATTAATAAAATATGAATAACAAATATGTTTATTGTTCTCTTGATAGACCAACATAAAGATGTCCAAAAAGAGCGTTTCACATTTCACTTATTTCCCTCTTTGGTCTGACTGAGAAAGTCAAGGGGGGCTATTTGTTGTGGTTAGAGATAAGCAAATCATCCAAAATTCGCTTCGCCGAATGTTCGTCGAACTTTTCAAAAGATTCGTACCTCCTACGAATCTTTTCAGCGAAGCTGCGTTCAAACGTTATTATGAGGTGTTTTGCAAACATTTGCGCACTAATATCGAACTTACAGGTCTTTGAAGGTACGCAACTTATGTAAACACGTACGCATTGTCTAGCAATTGCATAATACGCAGGCAAGCACGATGCTAGGCCGCGGCGTGCACTCCTCAGAGGCAAAGCGAATTTTGCACAATGACATCCAGGCGATCCTCAGCATTTAGTTCTGGAGAGCTTAAATACATGATCCGGCTGATGGACCGGCAGGATTACGATGGCACACACCGCCACCTGAACCAGCATAAAAAGGAGGTGATCCAGCAGGTGATCCGAGGCTTGCGCCATCGTTTCGACACTGTGCGGACCCCGGGCCAGATCCAGAGGAAATGGTCCGATCTGAAGTTTAAGTGCTCAGAGCGGCTTACTGAGATCTGTCCAGCAATACGGCAGGGTGAGTAAAATATTTGAAAAGTAAAAACATGTTAAAAAATTAGTGTACTGTATTGTATATATACCAGTGAGTACCAATAATGAAAATTGTATAGAAGGACAACGTGGGCGTGCGTAGTGCGCTGCAGCAATTTTCTTTCATGCTAGGCCACACCTCTAACTCCACCAAAACAAGTGAAGGTATACTCAGATACATGACCCTTCCCAGTAATTTGCCTTAGGCTAATTTTACATATGTGGTAGTGATCCTGCAGGCTGCTCTGCAGTATTTGTCCTGCCAATTCCAGGCGTTCTTGCCGAATAGAGGCCGTATCAGCGCCATCCCCATTATTGTTAATGGGGCTGGCCGTTCTCCCGTTTGTGTCAGGCAAAAGCACTAGTGTGAAAGAAAGTACCCTTAGATATATGCTCCTTCAAAGTTAGCGCTTCCTCCTCCTACACACAGACTAACTGACATGCTCGAACGGTGCTGCAGCTAATGTGAGTGGGCGATATCAAAAGTATTCCCACCGTGTTAACGATATTGATAAATTTATTGCAATAACGATATCTATCTCGATAAATACCTATTTAGAAGAAAAAATGGATATGGCCCTCCTCTCTCAACCATAATAGCTTCATAGTAGTATGCAGTGTTAGTATTAAAAACGGTCATCATATAACAATTGTGTACGGATTTATGTTGCAGAGCAACGTCGGCGTCACCGCCAGCGTCATGCCCGGACGGCCACATATTTAATTTATTTTCAATCCAGGCTACGTGGGAGTGCAGCTGCAGTGATACAGTAGAACACTAGTGGTTAGGAATGGGATCCAGCCTCAAATTATTCACATGTATCAACATCAGAAGTTACAACTGTTCATTAGAGTTGAATGTAAGACCATTATTTAATGGCCTTTTGACAGCTGCTGCACCACAGAGGAGCCCTTCTCACCCTCCTCAACAGCGAGAGAGGACCCCACCTGCCCCTCCAACACCACCAGCCCAACTTCCAGTGGTAGAAGGTAGATAAAATAAAAAGTGTAATGGGTGGACCTTCTGTCTTCAAAATATAAGCTATATTTATGTTTTAACTTTTGTAGCTCCATCGTCCACCGTCAGGGAGGAGTTTTCCCTTGGACCATAGGAAGACCACTCAGTATGGGTGTCCAGTAAGTACAAACCCCAAACTGACCATGTGTGGCCTTCTCAGTGAGCTTAAAAGAAAAAAAAAGGCTCAATACAGATACATGTCACTGAATAACTCATTCCAGTAGATATGACAGATATTTAATGACATGCAATTGCTAAAGTATTCTGATCCAGGTGCTGATTTGACAGTTTTTTTTAAATAATTTTTTTTTGTGGGAGAACCACTTTAACTCGATTATACTAATTATATTACTGTTTCCACCCCTACAGATATCCCCACTGACTTTCAAGTGGAGGCAGACTTACGCCGATTTGAGACTAGGCTCAATGCTGCCTCCCGGCTTATTCACGGCCTGCAACTGGAGCTCAGGGAAATGCAGGAGATGATGGCCGGACATCGCCAAAGGCCGCCGTAACCCTTTTTTTGTCCTTTCTTTTGTTTATTATTATATTTATTTTTTGTTCAAAGTTGTTATCATTTATTACTAAAATAATTCTTGTTAAACCTGTGTTTTCAATGTTTTTTTAAACCTTTAACTCCTTCCTGACATAGTGTGAAGAAGACAGGGGTGTCTGTTTAGGCCGAAGCCTCCAAAAATTGTGTATAGGCCGGAGCCCGCATTAGTGTGAAGAAGACAGGGATGTTTGTTTCGGCGGGAGCCTCCAAAAATTGTCCAAAGGCCATTTTCCCGGATAAATGAACACAGGGTGTCTGCCGGCCAAAGCATTAATAAATTACGCACACTCCAGTTCACGGAATACAGTAAGAGAAAAAGGCTTGGCTTGTTTGGACAACAAGCCTGTAAACATTCTACCTTGTAAAGATAGGCAGTGAAAATTATATATGGGCTTTTCATGGCTGCCCCAGCCAGTAGTAGTAGGGAACGGGGTATATCAGCAGAGAGTGATTAGTAAATACAACAAACTGCGGTGGAGTATAACAATCTCTGCTAATGTAACTTGTAACAGGAGGCGGAGTTAACAACAGTGTAACTTTTGGGAGTAAAGGCTCCAAAACAAATTTAAGAATACTAAATAGAACTAATAACGGTGTATAACAACAGCTACTCGCCTGCTAAGTGCTAATGTAGAAAACGTATGCGGAGGTAGACAACAGTTTTTGGTTTTTAATAGGGTTTTGGTTTGGAGATTTCGGGTTCGCTCAACCCATGACACAAGATGTTTGGCATGCAAGTTATGTTATGGGCCGGCTGACAGCAACAGTGGGAAGACACTCAGACTATTTCGGCCTGCAAGGCCTGATCTAATCATCTGCCTCAGCGAGAGGAGTATGAAAATCGGAGGTAATCCAGCCTTTATTCATTTTTATAAAGGTGCTTTTTGCACACTGCCAGGTGACAGTTTGGTCCGTTTGGGTGTCACCACCCCCCCAGCAACGCTAAAAACCCTCTCTGACATGACACTTGAGACTGGGCAGTTAAGAAGCCCTAGTGCATAGTGGGAAAGTTCCGGCCACTGTTGTATTCTGCCTGCCCAGAAGTCCAGGGGGTCTGAGAAGAGGCTTTGCGAACCAGATAAGCCTGAACCTTTTCGTTGAGGCGGGTGGTCTGGGCCTGCTCACTTGGCTGCGGCTGTTGGGAGGCTGAAAAAATTTGTTGCATCATACTCATGAGGCTTAACTGGCTGCTGCTGGTTGTGGCAGGAGGTGGATGACTCTGCCGGACCTCCTTCTCAGAGACGCTGCCAGCAGGCTGGGGTTGGCTGAAAGCTGTGGCCAGGTTACTACATAGCTTGTCCCGGAATGATGTTAATTTCTGCTTCCTTTAATGGGGAGAAAAACAACCCCCCATGTTGGATTGATACGCTGCCATGCTGTTAACTCTCTGCCCTGATGCTCCAGCAGGCGGACTGCCCGTGGAGGTGAAAGCAGATAGTTGTTGGGTGGTCTGCTGGAATCCTGGCTGGAAAGCGCATGGAGGTGCCAAAAGAAATTGGCCCAGTTGCTGAGGGGTTCCTGCCTCGCTGCCACTAAATACATTCAGCCAGTGGGCCGTAAAGGACATGTATTGCTCCTGGCCGTAAGCACTGCTCCAGGTGTCCACCGTGACGTGCACGGTGCTGCAGAGAGACAGCTGCAGGGAGCGTCCAATATTGTCTGCCACGTGGGAGTAAAGGGCGGGGATAGCATTGTTTGAGAAGTAATGCCGGCTAGGGATCTGCCAGAGTGGCTGAGCGCAAGCCATTAGCTCCCTAAAAGCTGTGCAGTCAACTAAATTGTACGGCAGAGACTGCACAGCCTACAACTTGGTCAGGTGACAGTTCAGTTTGCGCACTGTTGAATTACTTGTGGCATAAACCTCCTTCCTAGCCACGCACTTGGTGATGGATGGCTGGTGAATAAGAGGAGGTGGAGAAATGCACGCAGTGGGCGATGAGGTGTATTTACTAGTTACGCCCCTGGATGAGGGCTGAGTTACGCCCCTGGATGCAGCCTGCCTGATGCAAGGGACCCCGGGAGAAGTAGCCAGCTCTTCAGTATTAATGTGCTGCTCTAAATTGGTGGCATGACGCCGCTTCAGATGGTTCCACAGAGCAGTGGTCTCTACATTAGTGGCTTTCCCACAGCTCAATTTCTGTTTACAGAAATTACACGTGGCCGTGTTGATTTTCCCCGGCAGAGTGGTGAAATACTTCCACACACCCGACGTGCGCCCTCCAGAGCTGGCCAAGCTTGTAGCCCTTGCACTCTTAGACCCTGGTGCCGGCCCCACTATACTTGGGATCTTGCTAGTTCCCAAGGAAGGCCTGGCCCTGGGCCTAACTTGACTCTGCCCTTTGTTGCTGCCACTACTACCACCCTCCTCCTCTGAGATCAAATCCTCCTCACCAGCCCTGTCCGCCTCCCAGGTCCTCCGGTCTAACACATCAGATTCATCATCAGACTCCTCCCCACCACTTTTTTTCGGACTGCAAATTAGGCTGTTCCCCACCAACCTCCAATTCCGGGCAGTCCAAACTCTGACTGCCCTCTAAGAAATCCTCAGGGCGGCTGTCCTCTATAACTGCTGGATTATGCGGTGGGCTTCGGTGGCCTTTTATTTTATAAATTGCAGAAGGGACACCACTAGGAGGGGGCACTGAAGCCCGAGAGGTGGCAGAAAATGACAGGCTTTGCTGGAGCGGAATGGTGGAGCAGGAGGAACGCTCTGAGTCTGACCCCTGGCTACATATGGATACTGTATCAGCAGATGACAGCAGATCATCCGGCTGTGATTGAGATGAGTGTGCCATCTACTCCACTACCTCATCAACTTTCTCCTCCAATACAATTTTGCGCCTTGCTGGGTTAGCCTGGTGGAACACTGGCCAAGTATTGTGAATTCTACAAGTAGAAGCTCCGGCTACAGGTCCTTTGGCACTGCTGCCCTGTGCCACCGTCTCCTTTTTTTTGGAGCTTGAGGTCTGGCTGGAACCCTTTTGCTTTTCCATGCCAGACATTTTTCACTTGACTGTGGCCCTGCAGCTGGTCTTTGTCTCTCTCCCTGTCTGATTAATTACTAGCCCTGCACTGGCCCTGCAGTATCCCTGATATGTGTGATATGGATTCCCAGAACAATTACACCCCAATTTTAACACAAGAGTTCTCTGTCTTTAGGAGCTTCACAGACAGTGCTTCTGCTCGTCTCAGCAGTCGCGGCACAACTGATGCGTCACTGGCTTACCGAGCCTGAGCCAATCAGAGAAAGCCCTTCCCACTAGGTCAGGTGACTGCTTTCTTCCCGGGCTTTTTGCCGCACGAATAACGAACTAACAGTAAAAGTTCGCTAATTAACTGAATTTGTATGCATCAGCGTATAAAGTAACTTATACGTAGCATTAGCGTAAAGTTTATCGGACAAGTACATAGCGAATGCGTAGAAAGCTTTCAGAACATTTTCGAATCTAACAAAGCGAATCTCAAAAAATCCGGATTCGCTTCGCAGTGGAAAATTTCCTACATTCGCTCATCTCTAGTTGTGGTAAAAGTTCAAACAATGGAGGATGTTATGAGCCAGGGCAGGAAGTAAAATTTATGGAGTAACTTCAAAAAATTACACCCAGAAAACCATCCACTTGTTGTGGTTTTTTTTTTGCAAATTTCAATGGTAGTGTCCCTTTAAGTTATATTATCACATATCTTAATATTAATTGTACGGCAGTAATTATAGAACACCTAAATGTGTTATATTACTTTATGTATGGAGCTCTTATTTGGATCCTGTATTGTAATATTTGAGCCCAATATGATAGTATTTACTTTGTAGGACATTGTGTGGCACTGATACTGTATAATATATGATTTTTGTGTGAAAGGTGATGGCACAATGTATTGATTTATTATTTATGTACTTAAATCAGTGTTTCTTGGCCAATGTATGATACTGTTATATTGGCTATGTAGTATTTGATACTTTTTGACACATATTTAGGCATTGTTTGTATGTTTAATTCTACACTTTATTGCAGTTCAGCATATAGTGATACCAAGAGAAGGTACCGAGCAGTGCACAATCCAACATAAATCCAACTGTGATGGTCATAAATTTATTTTTATTATAGGTTCTGATTCCTGTTAATACTACTCTACCGCAATCCAGTCTTATTTGGTACACAGTATGGAAGAGCCATGTAGCGCATCTGGTGTGGACCCACTGTGTCATTGAATGCATTTAACTGAGGGCCAAGGGGACAAGGGGACTGACAAGAGCATAGCCAGTAGACAAGCTGAGGTCAGGGCAGGAAGAGTTGGTTCAATCCAGTGAACAGGCAATAGTTCAGAGTAGGAGGCACAGGGTCAATACCATGAACAGGCAGAGATCAGAACAGGCAGAACAGAATCAATACTGTAAACAGGCAGAGGTCAAGTATAAGAGTTCAGAAGACACAAATACCTTTGCAGGGACTAGACAAGTTAAGAAGCTTTTTGTTCAGGCACCCTCCCATGGAAGAAAGTAAGGGTGCACCCAGGGGTGGGATTCAAATTTTTAAGAACAGGTTCCATACTAAATGGCGGACACACTGCGTCACGACACGTGTTTACATATACATGCCCCATATATATGGTACACATACATAAATACACCATATATACACATACCACCACACTTTTAAAAAGCCTAAGGAGCTAAACTACCAGCACTGCTAGTTTTTGTAAAGTGCTGGCCCACAGCTCTAACTCCAACCAATGTCTATCTGTACATGTTCCAACCCTGCCTAGTCTCCATTGTTCCCCCCACACAGTAGTTATGCCAGATTTGGGATGGTTAGGAGGTACTCATACATAAACAGACTATATAGACACTACACTCACATAATCACATATACGCCATACAGTATATAAATTACACCTAGGCTACACTTACAGTAGATTTACCTGCTCCATATACATTTTATACACATTTGTACCTAGCACTACAGACATATTTGCACACAGATTATATTGCTATCCAGCATACAGCGCACATACCTCTTACATCCAGTGACTTCTCCTCTGATGCAGACGTTCTCTTTTCTCATCTTCTCCTTTCAGACCAGGCGCCATGATGATTTTTCACCCATCTCTTGTCTCTGCAGTTTGACGAAAAGACATCTTAGGTTCCTACTTTTCCATCATCCTGCCACCTTCAATACTTAAAATGAGCGCCAGTACAAAGAATGTCCCTTATAATGTGTGCCAGTACAAAAAAAAATCCCCCTTAGTGCCCCTATAATGTGTGCAAGTATAAAATACCCCTATATTATCCCCCTAGTAAATGCCCACATAGTGCTCCTCTCCTCTTCCCGACAGTGCCCCATAATGTGCCAGTTTAAGATGCCCCCACAGTGTCCCCTATGACGTGCCAGTATAAATGCCCCCATAGTGTTCCCCATAATGTGCCAGTAATACCCCCATGATGTGCCAGCAATGCCCCAAGTAGATGCCCCCATAGTGGTCCCCATATGCCAGCAATGCCCCACAGTTCACTGTCCCTCAGACCATCGGACTATAAAAAAAACTATGAACAAATCCCTAAGCACACTGCACATATCTTATTTTAAAGTAAAAAAACAAAACGGGAACAAGTACAATACACTGTGCCCCATTAGACCTCAGATCAGCCCACTGTGCCCATCAGACCTCAGATCAGCCCACTGTGCCCCATCAGACCTCAGATCAGCCCACTGTGGCCCATCAGACCTCAGATCATCCCACTGTGCCCCCATTAGACCTCACATCAGCCCACTGTGCCCCCATCAGACCTCAGATCGGCCCACTGTGCCCCCATCAGGCCTCAGATCGGCCCACTGTGCCCCCATCAGACCTCAGATCGGCCCACTGTGCCCCAATCAGGCCTCAGATCGGCCCACTGTGCCCCCATCAGACCTCAGATCGGCCCACTGTGCCCCATCAGACCTCAGATCGCCCACTGTGCCCCCATCAGACCTCAGATCGGCCCACTGTGCCCCCATCAGACCTCAGATCAGCCCACTGTGCCCCCATCAGACCTCAGATCAGCCCCCAGTGCCCCCATCAGACCTCAGATCAGCCCCCAGTGCCCCCATCAGACCTCAGATCAGCCCCCAGTGCCCCCAT
Source organism: Rhinella marina (assembly GCA_900303285.1). Classification (NCBI taxonomy): domain Eukaryota; kingdom Metazoa; phylum Chordata; class Amphibia; order Anura; family Bufonidae; genus Rhinella; species Rhinella marina. The sequence goes on along the minus strand of ONZH01026276.1, from coordinate 72,802 downwards.
CAGACCTCAGATCAGCCCCCAGTGCCCCCATCAGACCTCAGATCAGCCCCCAGTGCCCCCATCAGACCTCAGATCAGCCCCAGTGCCCCATCAGACCTCAGATCAGCCCACTGTGCCCCCATCAGACCTCAGATCAGCCCACTGTGCCCCCATCAGACCTCAGATCAGCCCACTGTGCCCCCATCAGACCTCAGATCAGACCACTTTGCCTTTGCCCTATCAGATTAAAATAAAAAACCTTCCTTACCTCTCCTGTGCCGCGGCTCAGCTCCGGGTCCAGTGCTCCTCTTCTCTGCCTGCGCTGCACTGTCACCTGACTGCGTGCAGCGTCAGGTCAGAGTACGCGCACTACGTCCTGACACTGTACGAGGTCAGGCTAGTGCAGCGCGGGCAGGAAAAGCAGGAGATGAGCGCTTCCATTGTGGAAACGGGGAGATGAGCGTTTCCACAATGGAAGCGCTCATCTCTAGCTGCCGCACCGGATCGGGATTCAGCTGGTAACCCGGTTCTCCGATCCGGCTGTAATTTTAACAACTGGATCTGGAGAACCGGAGGGAACCGGCTGAATCCCATGCCTGTGTGCACCTTAAGAGAACAATGTAGCAGGCTGGAGGCAAGGACAGCCAGGGAAGGGTCACTATTACTGATATTTATTCTTATATGTCTGTTTCCCAAAAATGTTTATTTAGAGGATTAGTGAATCCCAGTGAGTTCCAGATGTGGAGTTTAAAACCACATAAAAGCAAAATATGCTTCTTTATGTGTAGCCTTTCTTGATCATAAAATGCGGTTGTTCACTGTACCTATCAGATTGATGGACTTCTTTTATTATAGTAATAAATGTGGATCTGTGTCCTACAGTGAATTATTTTCGCTAATCCAAAACAAATCAACCTTGACTTTGGTTTGTACTGTCAGGGAGATGCTTCTGATTTATCTCAAGATTATAGGCACTATACTTATTCATTGTGTCATTTGGTAACCTTAGTTTAAGAGCTACTGTGTTTTAGACATAAAATTAAAGCTATATAGCATCAAATAAATGCAATTGTGTGCACATTAGGTGTCATGTGGGAAGTTGGATAAATGTTAGATAATAATCAAAGTTTTGTAAAAACCAAATCAAGAGATATATCTGTAGGTATGTATGTGAAAATGCAATGGTGGTTAGAAGCAGTGATATAACCCATGTGCAGCCAGGGAACTGAGGGACATACTATGGCTTAATTGTGTCAAGAGGAGGTAGCTTTGCAAAATCAGGCATCAAAGACAGTCAGCTCAGAATTAATGTCCTGGCTTTGGGGTGTTGCTGGTATGCACTAGTTAGTACCTACTGAAAATGCTCCAAAGAAGGGCAACAACTTCATGGGAGCCCAAGGCACTTGGGAATCAGAGGTTAGTCTTTATGGTCTCATCTCATAGAAAAGCTACAATATACTGTACTAAAAAACGTTAATGCTGGGCAGTGTACTGAACTAACAACTGTCCAGTGCTGAAAGTGCCTACACTAGGTGGGTGAGCATCACATGGACCATGTAGCAATGGTTGATGGTGGCCTGGTCTGATGAATTACATTTTCTTTTACATTATGTAGACAGCTGGGCTTGTGTGTGTTGCTTACCAGGGGAAGGGATGGTGCTAAGAGAAGAAGCCAATTTGGTGGGGCAGTGTTCTTCTGGGACACCTTGGGTCCTGAAAATCATGTCAATGTAACTTTGACACTGGCACCTACCTCAACAACGTTATAGCAATGTTATTCTCTAATGGCAGTGACCTATTTATGCAAAAATTGTTTAGGAATGGGAATGGTAGTATTGGTATTCAATGTATCGGGGCCCACACATACTTCTTCCACAAGGTACCTTTTGTTCTCAGGGTTCACTACAAACTACCAACCTATAACTAATAAAGTCTTTACTGTGGTCTTTTTTCCCAATATTGTTGGATCCTTGTGTTCCTATGCTAAATAAAGACCACAGTAGTGCTAAAATGTTCAACATAATAAATATGAGGAAAACAAATGTGCTAAATACATTTTAATATTGTGAATCATTTTAATACTCAAAGTCCTGAAAGGCTGTTAAGAATTGTCACTAACCTTTAAATCAACTTTACCTAAATCAAAAGTTCAAGCGACCCCAACCGTAATATGTGTTGTCAGTTATATGTACCACTCACGCTATCAGCTGTTTACACACCCCTTTGTTAAACGTCCAGTATCCTAGGTCTGCCCCTGAGTGAGTAAGAGAGGGTTAGGAGGCAGATTCTTCTCTACTGTCTGTGTGCAGTGGATGACAGGCAGTACTTTCTCTGGGAGAACTGCAAATTAGACATTCCGGATGCAGAGAGGAAAACTGTTACAATTGCCAAATACAAGTCATACAGTAGCCAGAAATAGTGTCATTCATCATGTATACACACTGTTAATGCAAAGTTTGTTCAACGCTTAGGTATGTTTTAATGTCATTTATGGCATTACTAATGTAAGAAATCCCTAAATATCTTTTTTATCATTTTCTGCTTCCATATGCACCCCTTGGGTACAAAATTCATCATCCCCTGGATGCAACCAACCTATACACTGTTATTGACACACTAAAATAAGATTATTTGCACATTAATAAATAGTGGAAAAAGTGTAACAGGCTTTTAGGAAAGATAAGGAATTGTACAGTGTATGCAACATAATATATGCTGTTACTGATGCTCGGAAATATGCCTTTTGAACACATGAACTGTATAAGTTTTGCAAAAAGGGATGATTCCTGCACGTAAAAAAAGAATACTGTCTCTTTAAAAGCTCATGTGTCTTGTCTTGTGCAGTGCAACACATGAAGTTATGAACAATTCCAGCTACCCAACTGTAAGACACACAACACACAAACTACCCCTATGCTGTCCCTAATGATATATCTTCTTCACAATCCTTACACTGTCCCTGCAAGACCATAAAATGCCTGTGTTCATGTGTGTCTACTGCAGATAGAACAGAAATGTCCTATCACATCAGTAGATGAGGTCACAATAGTGTCTGTGCTTCAGAGATAGCGTAGCCTGATAGACCAGCCAATATAGTTCCTTGATTGGCAGTCAGGCTGACTGCAAAGCATTTGGGCAAACCTGCTGGCAGGGTCCCTGCCCAGTGTCATATGATCCTCCATCTTCCCCCTCCCTGCTATTTCCCTCACTAGTGCACTGAATTTTAATTGTAACATGGCAGTCACAGGTTTGTTTAATTAGTCTAAAGGGAATCTCCAAAACTTCAGATTTGTTTGGAAGAAAACTTTTTGTGAAATTTGTGATTAATCAGGTTCGTTTAGAATCAATTCACTCATCTCTACCCCTGGTCCTTTGTAACATCCTTGAAACAAATAAGTCATGTGCCAGTTCTTTGCATTGACCACACGTGTTTGTACATGTAAATTAGATCACCTCTAAGGCAATTGTTTCCAAAATGAACAAGCTTGATTTTTGCCTGGTGATGACCTATACTCACTAGCCTCAGGATAGGCTATCACTAGCTGATCAGCAAGGGACCTCACCTCCACTGATCAGCTGTTCTCCGTCATGAAAAGTCTGCACCGGCAATACAAAGCACTGTCAACATTGTAGTGGACAGCGCTCATCACTGCAGTGCTGCTCCCATTGAAACAGGATAGGCCACCATTTGAAAAAAGGCTGGATAAACTCTGATTATAGGGCAAGGGCTACACAGTGATCTTGGGCATGACTGCCATCACCCAACTAAGGATCGCAGTGTAGCAGGGCAGCCATAGAAATGAATGGCTGACTTGTATGTTGACCGTGACCCCAGAGTCTCACAAAATCTAGCAGGGTTGGCTTTTGCTTTGTGATTCTGTGGTCATGGTGGTGGCAAACATCTGAGTTGCGATGCGACCCCATTCATTTCTATGGCTGCCCTTGGTCGTATGACAGCTATCCCACACAAGATCACCGTATAGTCCTAGTCTTAGAGGCACGTTTGATCCCATTTAATAATCTGGTTACCTACCTTTGAACTCTTCCCAGTTCTCTTATATCATTTTCAGAATATGCAAGCCAAAACTGAATCCCATATTCAAGATGTGGCCTTACCAGGAATTTATAGAGGGGTAATATTACAATGGTTACTCCAAGACTATTGACCTTACAAAGCCACTTTCTGTTATCTAATAAAAATAAATGATGTTACCACATACTGCTTGGGATATTCAGCACGCACCCAGCCTTATGATGGATGGCATAATACTGTACACTAAGTATAAAGTAGCTAGGAAACAAAGGATCGTTTCCTTACTGACCCCATCAAGCCAGCAAGATACATATAATTGACATATCAGCTAGAATTATTTAGAAGGACAAAATTTCTCCGTTGTTGCTGACTATAGAGAAATAATGCTGCAGTAATTTAAAAACATGACCCAATGACCAAAGAGCAGAGGTCCGAATGAATTTAATCGCAGACATGGTGGAAATGCAATCATCTTGACAAGACCAAGACATGTTATATGGTTAATAATATGCAGTAAGTAAAACCTGAACCTTATCAATGTAAACATATTTCTTTTTATAAGCCCTAAAATTCCACTGATATAGTTGTTAAAAGCCTGGCAATTCTAATGTTCCAAACAAGATTCAGCTCCATAAAAAAAAATTTAAATGAGGTCCCACAGGTGCTGTGTACGACCTCTCATCATCTTGGAACAGGACACTCTACAGTATGTCACCTCATCGCGATCTCGTGATCTATTGAAGAAGAGAAGGACAGCTTGACCATGCAAGTGCTGCACTCCTTATCTCTGGCAGTTCCCTAGAGGATGCTTGGCTGCCAAGATCAGACACCATTTAATCTCTCAGGATTTTAAGTTTTCTATTAAAAAATGCTCAGGACAAGATTTCTGCAGAAATGCTTCATTGTGTGCTGCCTAGTATGTCATTGTCAGTATTTTCAAATCAATTTATTAAGCAATGGGTAGCCAGTGAAGGGACTGACAAAAAGGAGAAGTGGTAGAAGAATAAGAGAAGGGGTCAATTAACCGGGGTTTTGCTAAAGGGGTTTTCTCACCTCCGGCTTTCTTATCATCCTTTCAGCTCTTTTAGCCAGTTTCTGAGCAGGAGCGGAGCAGCCTCTTCCCTTCCCTGACTGCAGAGGCAAGCAGGGTTGGGAACCCGTCCCTTGCATGTACATGTTCGCTCCTGAGGTCCCAAGGCTCTTCTGCGCTTAGGCATTAGAGATATGAGGTGGCCAGGGCCGGGAGGTAATGTGCAAGCGCTGGCCTCTGTGAGTGCTCGCTCCTGTGATTCCCGGCCACCAGAAAAGCCAGCAGTATCAATACAAGTGCGCAAGCATGCCCACCGCTGCTACATTCAAGCAATTATTGTAACCTCTAGAGAAGAGCAAGGTCTGAATGACTGGAAAATGAAAGGTTAATGGGTGACAGAAATATTATTGAAAATAGAAGGAGTTTAGTAAATTACTTAAAATATGATTATATACATAATAAATATGATTTTATGAGGTGATACAACCTCTTTAAGGATGGATTGGATGACTGCAATAATATTAGAGGGAAGATCATGAAAAGAAATGGTAAAGGGGTTCTCCAAGTTAAATTTATTGATGACCTATCCTCAAGATAGGTCATCAATATCAGATTGGTGGGGGTCCGAAACCCGGCACCCCCGCCGATCAGCTATTTGAAGAGGAGGCGCGCGCCGTACCTGAACTGCCTCCTTTTCACTGTTTACATGCTGGCCGTAACAGGGGTAGTGGTGAGTAGGTGTAATTACATCTAACTGTCCCATTCATTTCAATGGAAAGGATCATTACCATACAAGTCTATGGGAGCGATTCTTCCCATTGAAATGAATTCGGCGGTTTGGTGTAATTACACCTACTCACCACTACCCCTGTTATGGCCAGCATGTAAACAGTGAAGAGGAGGCAGCGCTGGTCCGGGTGTCGGACCCCCACCGATCTGATATTGATGGCCTATCCTGAGGATAGGTCATCAATAAATTTAACTTGGAGAACCCCTTTAATGGCTGAAGGAAGTAAATGCTTTAATGTGTTGTCTGAAGGACAAGTGACAATCAGAAGTTGTCCTGAGGAAGCAGACATGTGAGACAATGAAAAATGGGGAGTCCTAAAGCATGATTGATATTTCTTTTTTTTTTAATCAGGCAAAATTTTTATTAAGAAGGTACAAATTACATAAAGAACTCTACTCCATTAAAGTATGAAAGTACAGCAATCATTACATCAATAAAGTTGACATTTGTTCACACACACTTGCGCTCATTTGTCGTTATTATGAACAGTATGGTGTGGGAACGAACGGAGACTTATCCATCATATTGCACAATAATAGTAAGAATAAACTTTATATTTTTATATACTCCCCAACAAGCTTCCCACCCTTCCCTAACCCTCCTCCCTTTCCCCAGTGCCCGCGAAGAGACGACCCCAACCCCCACATACACAGTCTATATATGGGATATTTTTAGGAATATATGAAAAATTGCGTTTTAATAGCTATCATATATACTGAAATAGATGTAATGTATATTTAACACACCTAAGTAGTGCAGCTCACACACCATTTGCATCTTCCCCACTAACCAAGAGTGGCCAATTGCCCCCTTAGACAGTCCCTTGCCAGAGTGCTGGAAACCAGTCCAGGAACCTCGAACCAGCCACTCCATATAGTCATGAATTTAGCAGCACATTTTCGTTTCATGTAAATGCCATTTTCATGTCTTAGGATAGTGTTAAGTCTATTAACATATTCCTTTTTAGTAGGAGGACATCGATCTATCCAATATTTTGCTATCGATACCCTTGCTTGAAACAATAACCTCTGAATACATATTGAGAGCCTGTTATTTGTATCAAGTGTATCTATTAATCCCAAAACACATATCCTAGGGTCCATTTCTAAACCAATCTTTGTCACTTGCGTGACCAATGCAACAATGTCTTTCCAGAAGCTGGTGATTGCTGGACAATCCCAGAACATGTGCATCAGGGAGGCCCCACATCTGGGAAAGCAAGAATCTGTTCTGAGACCTATTTGACATAGGAATTCCGGGGTCCTATATACCTTATGTATTAAGTAAATTTGTGAAGTTCTCTGTGCCTCACTAAGTGTAAGAATATTCACATATAAGGTAGAAGCAGCACAGCTATACCTTAAGAAAGGTTAAATATGCCCATTTATATGAAGAAATCCTTGATTATAGGGTGCACGCAGTAATTCAGGTCCTGGCTTCAAGGTCCTGCACAAACATCCATGTAGAAAATCCGCAGCACTCCAAAAAGGTTGCATCAAACTTGGTATTTATTCATATAGAAATAACAGCATAGCGACGTTTCGGCTCAGTTGAGCCTTTTTCAAGCAATGATTTAGTATATACAGCAAACATTTATAGTGCCTTTGGAGGGCGTGACTAACAAGTGAACCAACACCCATCCACCTGTGTCTAGACACATGTAATTAACTATTAACTGTGTACATCAACCACACAATACATGTGACTCATAGTGTGTTTAAATAACATACAATACATAGAGATATAATCAGGCCATCGTACTTACTATAGCTGATCTGTTAGAACGCGGGGCCAGGCACTGTGGAAACAGCACTATACACGTGTGGCGTCTCCTTCCTACTACTGCACGTGCGCAGGAGCCGGAACTAGAAGCGGCCGGGCAGGGCAATTGTAAGTTGTATAGTAGTGACGCGCCTCATCATAGGGACCCGCCCAGGGACGTAAATATGCTAATATGCAAAACAATGTATATCATGCAGAATAGCGGTAAAATAAGACACCCTTTTTGTTTTTTTGTTTTTTTTAGCAAGATTCACCATTCAGGGGACAAGCCTGCTGTTTTAAAGGGGGCTTATTGAAAATCCCTGACTCCAATGTATCCAATCACATTCAAGGGACAGGATGCATAGCTGTAGCTGGAATAACAGAGTAAAAGGAGGGGTCTCCTGTATACAACAATCATACACAGGGCTGTGCATGAGACCAACATTTAGTTAGCAAACCCATGTGAATAAGCCCCTGTATGACAGTTAGTTTGGTCCCAATGTTACAATGGGGCTTGTGTGTTGTGTCCAACTCATGTATCTCCAGAGTATGGGTACTTTTATGTATACCTGTGTAGGTAAAGCCTCAGAACCATATGTGTGCACATCTGGGAGACTTAACACCTTCAAGGTAAAATATATTTAGGAAGCCCATATGTAAGAACAGGGGTTAAGGCTAGTAGTCCCTCCCATTGCTCTTTTGAAATAGCTCCCTCTTTTTCCCATTTGTTTTTAACTAATAAACAGTACTGAGGTGTGGACTTGTTTAATAAGTGTTTGTATAATACAGAGATCAAACCTTTAGAGTCACCGTTTTTCAGTAATTGTTGGCACATATAGGGAGAGTCTGCTAATTGTACGGTTCCCGGAAACTGGGTTTGAAATGCATGTCTTAGTTGGAGAAACTGATAAAACATGTTATGTGGTATATTAAACTCCGCCTACAGTTGAGCAAATGACTTAAATACACTATTAGAATGAACATGATGTAAGAAATGGATGCCCTTCTTTTCCCAAGGAGTAAACCCCTCTAATCTAAAGATTTTAGGCAAGTTGGGATTATGCCATAAAAGTGTGTATTCGTAAATTCCCATTCAATTCTTTATATTTAGACCAGGTCTTGACAATGAGAGATAGCGTGGGATATGACCTGAACTTTTGTTGCAGCCCCCCAGTTCTGCTATTGCAATGGGTACTCTGTGCTGTACAACATGCGCCACTATTTTCGCTGAGGGACCCATCCCCATATGTTGACCCCAACCCTTTAAATGCTGCAGTTGCGCTGCTAAAAAATACAGCCAGGGACATGGAAGAGCCAATCCGCCATCATCTTTACCTCTCTGTAAGGTCTCCAATCGTATTCTGGGTTGCTTCTTTCTCCAGAGTAACGATCTAAATATGCCTTGTATTTTGTAGAATATTTGCTGGGGCAACCAAACAGGTGAATTATGTAGTATATACAATAATTGGGGCATGAGTATCATTTTAATAAGATTGCCTCGCCCAATAATCGACATAGGAAATTTACACCAGGTATTTGTTTTCTCAATAAATTTTTGGAGCAATGGGTTGATATTATTGTTTACATATTCTGTGATCTTGGGTGTAACTATGATAGCTAGGTATTTGAATCTCTGCTGTACCTGTAGTTGGACTTTTGAACCATCAAACCATTCAGGCAAGGGGTCAAGTGGTAATATCCCGGATTTATCCCAATTGATGGTCAAACCAGAATACCCACCAAACTCAGTGATAATTCGCATGATAGGGTCAATAGATTTTTCTAAATCCCCAATATATAAAAGCATGTCGTCAGCGTAGAGTGAGACTCTTTCCTTCTGACGACCCAGTGGGAATCCCCTCCAATCTGGGTAGGTACGTAAGAGACATGCCAACGGTTCAATTGCTATAGCGAACAGTAAAGGTGATAATGGGCAGCCCTGTCTACTACCCCTATGTAAGGAGAATGGCAGAGATAATAGTCCATTAGCTCTAATTCTAGCTGTAGGCATATAATATAGTAGTTGGACCCATTAAAGAAAACCACTTCAAAATCCAATAGCTGTCATCACTTCCCATAAGTAGTCCCACTCAACGCTGTCAAAAGCCTTGGCAGCGCCCAAGGATATTATTGCTCGGCAACTGCCAATGTCCATCGATCTCTGGAGATTTAGGAATAGTCTCCGAAGATTTATGAAGGTACTCTTGCCAGGCATTAATCCAGTCTGGTCTTCATGTATAATAGTAGAAATAACTCTGTTCAGACGGTTTGCAAGTACTTTCGCCAATATTTTAATATCTGTGACCAGTAGGGAGATGGGCCTATAAGAACCTGTGAGACTCGGGTCTTTTCCCGGCTTTGAGAGGACTACGATTACCACCTCCCGCATAGAAGTAGGCAACCTACCCGATTCCCTGGCCTCCCTAAATTTATTTAGGAGGTGTGGAAGAAGTATATCTTGATATTTTTTATAAAATTCGATGGAAAGGCCATCGCAACCCGGGGCCTTTTCATTTGGAAAGGAACCAAGAGCCATTTTCAGTTCCTCTAATTCTAGCGGTTCATCAAGGTAATAAGACCACTCCTGTGTCATCTTAGTTAAGGGAATGCTTGCTTTTAGATAGTATAGAGGTGTACAGTGTTTTATATAAATTGGAGAATTATTTTAGAATGACTGAGTCTTCCGAGCAATATGTTCCATCATTGGTTTTAATACTCAATATTCTAGTCGAGCCTTCTTGGGTTCGAACTATTCTAGCTAATAGTCACCCTGCACTCTCACCCATTTCAAAGTATTTTTGTTTTATTTTTGTTTTCTGTGTGCATTGAAGGTTCCCTAATATATTCAGCTTCAGTATTCCTCATTCTCTGGTATAAAGAGTCGGTAAGACCCTTAGTTTGCGTCTTGCGTCGCTTAATTTTTTGAATGTAAAGACCCCTCACTAGAGCTTTCATAGCATCCCAGACTATACCCATGGACTCAGTTCCCACATTTATATTGAAATATTCAGATAGTTGCTCATTCAAGGGATCTCTTTCGTCTAGTAACTGTATCCAAAAGGGATTCAGCTTCCATATAAATGGGCTAATAGTGCCCTCAATAGTGGGCAACTGAAATACCAAATGTATGGGGGAGTGATCAGACAAAGTACGCGGTAACTATTCAATGATAGATACATAGGAAGATGCCTCCAGGGAGCCAACAGGCAGATCTATCCTAGATAGTGAATTGTGTGATGCAGAAAAGCAGGAGTACTGACAAACCATTGGGTAACGGATACGCCACAAATCGTAAAAGTCCAGTTCTCTCAGTAGTTTTGCCAACGAGGTTTCAGAGAACTCAGGAACCAGTTGAATGCCGTGGAACTTGTCCAGAGCGGGATTTAAGTACTTGTTGAAGTCCCCCAGCAAAAACACAGGCAGCGACGGACCCTGATGTATAATCGTTACCAGTCTTTTTATAACTGCACAAGAGTACTGGGGTGATATATACACAGCAATCAGATATATTGGGATCCTATGTAGCGAGCAGCGGAGACAAACAAACCTACCCTCTGGGTCTATGTCCACCGATTGACACTCAAAGGGAACGGCTCTATGTATTAATATACTAACCCCCCTAGCATAAGCCGAAAAGGTGGAGTGATAGGAATGGGATAACCATTGCTTATGCAACATTTTTACAGTGTGTTTTGTGAGATGAGTCTCCAGCAAACATAAAATACCTGGCTGGTATTTTTGCAGTGCCATAAAAATAGCCTGTCTCTTAGTATTATCTTTCAGGCCTCTGACGTTCCATACAGTGATCTGAGTTTTACCTGCCATTGTAAGGGTTGTAAAAATAATATGCATATATCTCATTCCGTAGTGCATAAAACAGAGGTCCCTAGCATTGGAACCTAGTTTTAGGTCGTCTCTTCGCGGCACCCCAACCTGTCTAACATAAACTCCCCACCTAACTCCCCCCCTCCCTCCCCCACCCTATCTAGAAAATAATACTTGAGGCAATTAGGATTCCTGCAACAAGCAGGTACGAGAAAAAAGCATCAGGAGTGTCGAATATCTGAACACAGCCTCCAGCAACCACTCGCAATTTAGACGGGTAGATCATAGAGTATTGCACATTGCGCTGCCGTAACCTTCTCTTGATGTCTAGGAATTTTGCTCTGCGTCGTTGTACCTCCGCTGAAAAATCCAGGTAGATGGAAACTTTACTACCATTAATCAATAGGTCAGCATGTTCTCTGGCAGCTCACAGGATCATATCTCTATCTTGGAAATGCAAGATCCGAAGCAAAATAGGTCTTGGGGGCGCCCCCGGTGGTAGTGGGCAGAATGGCACCCTATGTGCACGCTCAATTGCAAATAGAGGGGACAGGTTAGTGTGGCTAAATTTCTCCTTGAACCAGTCCTCAAAGAAGCGGACAGCATTATTCCCTTCTGCTTTCTCGGGTACTCCGACTAGGCAAAGGTTATTACGTCTGGACCTGTTCTCCAGATCTTCTGTTTTATTGAGGAGGAGTGTAATGTTGTGAATCACCTTAGCTAGATCACGCTTGACAGGGGGCACCTGGTCTTCTAAGTGTCCCACTCTTTCTTCCATGGCAGCCACCCGTTCATTAACCTTTTTGATATATTGTCTAATATATGACACATTTTCTTGTAGGGCTCCAATAGATGTGTTTAAAGTAGCTATAGCTGAGCTGGAATGTTGTACTGCCATAAGAATATATTTACTGGTTGGCTCAGTAGATGTAAGCATGTCACTGTCAGGCTGCTGGTTCATATAGATTGGGCTAGTGCCCGCTCCATCACATACTGCTACATCACCTTCTCTTCCCGCCGCCACCACCATGCTGGATCCGCCATCTTGCGCGATGTCCTCCTTTGGACTTGTTGTAACAGAAGGGCCTTCCTCTATCACTGTCGATGGTGCCTGGCACTTTGTTGATCCGCCTTGCCCTCCCTCCGCTTGCGGAGTCCTGGCAAATTTTTCCAGGCGCACCGCTACATCCGACACCTTGGACGGAGCCGTGGCGCCATGTTGTTTTACAGGCGCAGGCCCAGGGCACTCTTTTTCTCGCTTGTTGTTGTGAGTCTTCGCTGAATGCACTGGGAGGACTTTCCCTCTTATTCCCCGGTGATTGCCACTGGTTCCAGTGTTGCTTGTCACAGGATTGATGAGGATAAATGTCGAGGTCACTCAGGAGCTCTCTATCGTGCGTCTCCTCACATCTCCGGTCAGGCCACGCCCCCCATGATTGATATTTCTAGTAACATCATAATATAATTTGCAACACTGAAAAAAGACATACACATTACAACCAATTCAGTCTATTATCCTGAGGTGTTCATCCTTCATGAGGTTAGAAGCCAATTTGTTAGTTTGGCTTTGCCCATGTACAGTTCTTGAAATCTAGAGGAGAAGAAGGAAGAGTTAGTTGACAGAGACTTTGGAACTCTCATTAGCAGAGAAGTAACATCAGAAATGAGAGGTACATATGGGTGTCATCATAATAAAAGTGGTTGGTGTTGAAAGCTGTGAGGTTTTATTGTCCTATGCTCCTGTATATAAAGAGAACAGAAGGGTTCACAGGACAAAGTCCTGAAGGACACCAAAAAAAGAGACGATGACAGGAAGAGGTAGAGGGCAAGCGGGAGATGCAAAATTTTCAGTTGGTCAGGCATACTTCTCAGCCTTTCTCACATGCTTCATAATGCCATATCAGTCTTGGACATATAATCAACCTAACATTTTCTGAATGAAAGTCTAAAAATTTCATATTTATTATAGTGCAGGGTAATTGGTAAATTTGTTGTACCCATATAATTTAATGCTGTACCTTCTTTGTAAATATAGCTTAGTGTTTTCAAATTTAATTACATCCCTAATTAAGCATATACTTTGTGGATTAAAGGTGAAGAAAGGCATAAAAGTTCTATTCAGGGAAACATGTGTTCAGTTTTAAGTTGATATGGCTAATAGGATAATGGTCTGTAATTGGGAACAAAGTGCACAGTGAATGGCGGACTAATAATTATATATAACAGTTGTAATTCATTATCAGCCGGGAGAAGTCTCTCTATCTGCATTAGTGTTCTAACCTTCATGGTGACCTTCAGTTTTGATATAATCCTGTGTACTTTGATAGTATTAATCTAGATGCTGTGTGCCATGGTGTAAGTATGTGATGTAACTACAGAACTCATTTGTGAATATAATCAAAGAAGAAAGATCAAAACAGAATATCTGGTATTATGATGTGTACACTCTGAAATTAACTCTGATTGAAACCAAACCTTCCTATTGGTCAAGTTGGATGAATATAAAAAAATATTACTCTCTACTCCAATAATGCTCATTCACAATGACCCTTGGACAAGGTTTAAAGGGAACCTGTCACCATTAACAACTGTGGAATCCTTGGGCATCATGATATAGAGCAGGAGGAGCTGAACAGATTGATATAAAGTTTTATTGGGAAAGATTGAATAACATTTATTCCTTTGAATATGTTCTCTTTCTATGTTTTTTTAACAGTCTGAGGGCTAATCAGTTTTTGACCAGTTTAGCCCTCAGATTCTGCAATCAATAGCACCACTGCATCTGAGCAATTATACACAGGGAAGGTGATCCCTCTCTTCTCCGATCAGCATCCTGTGAACCCAATTACAGGGTGCCGAGTAATTGACATGGCAGCCAGGGGTCTTCTGTAGGGCCCCGTGTCGGCCATGTCTGGGCCACTAGTATATTTCACTCAGCCAGTTTACCCTCAGATTCCACAGTCAATAGCCCCTCCTCTGAGTGATTAGACACAGGGGACATGCTCCCTCTGTTCTCCGATTAACATTCTGTGAATGAAATCGCACAAATAATAATGCCAAATAATTGACATGTCAACCAGGGGCCTTCTGAGGGGCCCTTGGTCTGCCACATGCTGGCCACTAATACATTATTCTTCCAGTAGGATGTATTAGCTTGGTCATCAGATTGTGCACTGTAATACAGGAATATTACAGTGTATAGTATAAGTAATCAAAAAAGTGCAGATTCAAGTCCCCTAAGGCAGTGTTCCCCAACTCCAGTCCTCAGGGCCCACCTGCCGGTCATGATTTGAGAATATCCCACAAAATGAACACCTGTGGTAAGTCCTGATGCACTAACACTAATTATATCACCTGCTGAATGCTAAAGAAACCCTGAAAACCTGAACGGTAAGTAGGCCCTGAGGACTGGAGTTGGGGAACACTGCCCTAAGGGGGCTAAAAAACTTGTGGTTGTGCTTAGATATAAAAATATGAGTCTCCTATGTATTGATATAAAGAAGCTATAATGTATTGCAATAAGGAAGCTATAATATATTGCTATAGAAGCTTAAAAAGATGTTTCTTCATATTTCCCAACAGATCCATATGTGAAAGTGTCCCTGCTTTGTGATGGTCGTAGACTAAAAAAGAAGAAAACAACGATAAAAAAGAATACCTTAAACCCATCATATAATGAGGCCATTATCTTTGATATCCCACCAGAGAGTATGGACCAAGTCAGCCTTCTTATCTCAGTGATGGATTATGACAGGTAAACAGAATTAACAATATTAGGTCTTGAAGAAGATGCTGTGAACTTTAAGAAAGTCTGTCAGATTAAGGTAAAGCTTTCTCAATGATAGCTTCAAGACATTATCAGTTACCCTGCGATTTTCCATTTTTGCTTTTTTCACTCCTCCCATTTTTAATTTTCTGTTCACCTAGCCATATGAGTTATTTTTTTTGTTTTGTTCTTTTGTGAGACAAGTTGTACTTTCTAATGTGACCATTTACTGTGGCATACAATGTAGCAAAAGGGAGCTAGAAAAAAAAGACAATTCCACCACAGTTTTATGGGCTTTTGTTTTTATGATGTTCCCTTTGCAGTAAAACTGACCCATGCCCTTCATTATCTAGGTCAGTATGATTACAGTGATATTATATTTGTATTATTTGCAACCATATATTCAGCCCCACTTAACTTCTTTTATAGCTACAGTATGTCTACGGAGCTATGTGAGAGCCCATTGTGTGCAGAACGATCTGTACTATATATTTATACCATTTGGAGTGTGTATAACCTTTTGGTGACTTTTTATAACATTTTGTGGGAGGTGAAGCAACGACAAAACTGTGAATCGTCCCTTGGTAATGCAAGCGCACATGCTAACTGGAGGAGATTAGTAGTAATTTGTATCACCCATGTATGTTTGTAATGCAGGCTGAGCAACTGCTCAGCCTACCTATCTTAGGACTGTTTGTATTCTGGTCCAATGGGGCACCGAGTCCTTAAACCTATCTTGTTCTGATCCAGGGACTGGGTGCTCTATTTAAAGTACCTGCTGGTAATAAACCTTTGCCAGTTATAGGTTTTCTCTTGCTGTGCTCCTGTTGCAATTGTGCATTTTGGAATTGTTCCTATTTGGATTTGACTTTGGCTTGACTTGGACCTCTATCTTGTACCCTGTTTTCTGTCCGGTTTTGACCCTTGGCTTGGCTATTTGTGACCACCTTCCTCTCTGTGATTTGGTACTGTATTTACCCCCTGGCTTTGACCTATTTCTATACTACCCTTCTCTGTATGTTTGTCTGTTTTGGTTTTGTGTTGTGTGAACAGGTCCCTGCAGTTTTTACAGCAGGTGATTGGCTTGGCTCCCTGCACTTACCAGTGTAGGGACGGTCGACCAGTTGTTGACGAAAGTTTTTTGGTTTTTTGTTTGTTTGTTTTTTAAATAAAAATGGCTAAAAACAGATTTATAAACTGAATTTACAAAACTAAAGGGATAGATGACACATTTGCTTTATCATTAAATGTTGTCAATTGTTTCAAATAAGATAATATTAAAAATTTCTAATTCTTTTTCTTTCTTTATTTTCCTCTACTATTTAGGGTTGGGCATAATGAAATAATTGGAGTGTGTCGAGTTGGTAATAGCACAGAAGGCCTTGGAAGAGATCACTGGAATGAAATGTTGGCATATCCACGAAAGCCTATAACACACTGGCATCCACTGGTAGAAATGAAAAAATCATTTAAAGAGGTTGGTTCCATACCTTAAATTATTGTTTATTTGATGCTTAATCATCTAACTTTTTGGAAATATTATTCATTTATAGAAGGTCATCATCCAAAAAATAAGCTTACCAGCAGAATCTATTTTTGAAATAGAACACACTTTTCTAAAGTTATTAATACTTTCATTCAATAAAAATTTGTCTAGTGGTTCTCTGTGCAGTTCATGTACTTATGGTTGCTTACCAGGTTCTCTATGTACCTGCCTTGCTTTCAACCTCTCAACCTTGCAGACTAAGTTACAAAGTACAAGAATTCATTGGACATAATAGGGTCAAGTTTCATTTGAAATACCCTGAAATGTTCTTGATGAACATGTTTACATGGAACAAAATGTAATCAATTGTAATAATCACAACCAAGAAAACAACTGATAAAGTAGAAATATACAAAACATGTCAGAATGGACCACAGGAGTACAAAAGGATTCTCCGAAGCCCCTATAAATTATAAGTCTAGCAGAATACAATGTCATTTGCAGCTTACTTTGGAGGCAATCACTTGTCATTGGATCCATTTATGATGGGTTGATTCGACAAATCACTTACATGACCTTATTGGTGACAAGAAAGATCAAGAAAAAAAAAGATCTGCACATTATGTATAGATGATAGGTGGCCTCATAATAATGTCTTCTATCTAGACCCAACACTGGCTGTTTTATATGCAGAAATGATAATGGAAGAGCATGATTATTTTTACTTATTTGATATAATATTGCTACATTTCTACAATTTCATATTCAAATTTATGTAACCGATTCATTCTTCAACTACACCATCAACAACTGCTGATTTACAGAGCATGTAGTCAGAACTACAGAGTTAAATAATATATGCAACTTTGGAAAAGTTACTTTTCAATACAGTATGTTGTATCTACAGTCTGATTTTTGCTTTTTTTTATTTTACTTTTCCTTTTTAAAACTTATTTTCAATTACATCTATTTGTGAGCTGCAAGTTCTGAGCTTTGTGGGTATTCCAGGAGTTTCTATTCTCCCACCTTTCTTTTAATGCTCTAACCCCTAGTTTGCAACCTATTACTTGCCAGCTGTTGAAAAATTACAAGTCCTAGTATTCCCTATCCACACATGCTTGGAAACACGTACCTGTATCTGGAGACTTTTTTGTGATCATTATCCTGTCAGTAGTAAGTGATGGATGTGAGATCTGTGTGTCCAGAATGCTGTTGCCTTCACTAGCATGCATGTAATGTTCACACAGATTTGATCCACACAGCCTCCAATTCATATGGAGAAATAAAAAAAAGGGGGTATTCCGGTTATTTCTCAGTGGCTCCACATGCACTCCCACAGATAAGCACTGTGAACGTAACCTCCGATGCTCCACACACCTCCAATCTCCTTCTATGTTCCTCTGCAGAAAAGCAAACAAGGGAATCCAATCGTGAAGTATTGCAACAAAGTGGAAAAAGTACTTTTATTATACTCACAAACATAGAATAAAATTGCACCTACCATTGGTAAGCCAGATGTCCCGACATGCCTGACCTAGGTTCAGCTTTTTGCTTCCTCAAGAGCTTGGAGCATCGGAGGTTATGTTCACAGTGATTATCTGTGGAAGTGCATGTGGAGCCACCGAGGAATAATCGGAATACCTCTACCACTTGCAGTGACTCCTCCTTTACCACCCACCCCACCGACTTACCCAAAAGTAATTCTTGCAGTGGCCACCCATACATTCAGGTTTACTTTAGTGTCCTATTCTTCCCCTCCAGTAATCACATAATTGTTCCCTATCTGTTTTCCAGTAGACACAGTGTCACCCATCAACGTCTAGTAGTGTACAATAATCATATCATTGTTCCCCATCTCCCAAAAGCAGTTTCTCTTTTATGCCCCACTCCCCTTCTACTATTAAAGCTCAACAGCATATAGTCTCTGTTCTTTCCTATATAGTCACTCCAACCCCTTCTTCCTCCCCTATTCATGATAGAACCCAGGGTTCCCTACTTAACGGCGTGCATAGGGCGTTATGACACATGTTTACATATACATCAGATATATACAACACACATACACATAAATACACCATATACATGGTACACATACATAAACACACCACATATACACTACACACACATACCACCCAACTTTTAAAAAGCCTAAGGAGCTAAACTATGGAATAGAAGGGCTAATCTCCAGCTGCCAGCCGGATCTGTAATTTTAACAACCGGATCTGGAGAACTGGCTGAATCCCATGCCTGATAGAACCCCTGCTACCTAGTACTCACGTATGGAGATTCTTCCTCCCATAGTTGCTATAGAGGCCTATCTTTCTGCAGCAGTTACATTAGCCCTCTCCGTCCTCCCGTGCTCACATCATTAAGTCACCTATTCTCCCTGTCTCCAGCAATGCAGTGTTTCCTCTTTTGGCAAGAACCATTGCGTGATCACCCTGCTACAGCTGCTACATTAAAGGGGTTCTGCAGTTTTTTCAAACTGATGATCTATCCTCTGGATAGATCATCAGCATCTGATCGGCGGGGGTCCGACACCCGGGACCCCCGCCGATCAGCTGTTTGAGAAGGCAGCGGCGCTGCAGGAGCGCCGCGGCCTTCTCTGTGTTTACCGCAGGCCCAGTGACGTCACGACTAGTATCACTGGCCTGGACGGGGCTAAGCTCCGTTCACATGAATGGAGCTTAGCCGCGCCCAGGCCAGTGATAGTAGTCGTGACGTCACTGGCCTGCGGTAAACACAGAGAAGGCTGCGGCGCTCCTGCAGCACCGCTGCCTTCTCAAGCAGCTGATCGACGGGGGTCCCGGGTGTCGGACCCCCGCCGATCATCAGTTTGAAAAACTACAGAACCCCTTTAAGCTTCCTTCTCCTGCTTACAGACCCTGATGGCATGCAGAAGCAACCTGTGATCACTCTCCACAAATAAATGTCTACCATGCCTTAAATCTCAGAGTTTTCTAATGAATTAATCACTTTATTGTTCATATTATGCTTGATCTTTTGAATATTTTGAGAGCATTATGATAAATGTCTTACTGTAATTGTATATTGACTTTTCCTTGTATGTTAAACAAGCTTACAAGTATTTAATGCTGGCATGATTTGTCAGTGGCATTTATAAATACCAAACTAATAAAACATATTGACTGGGATAAAATTTCACCTTGCAGCTCTCAAGAGTCACTTCAAAATGACGTTTCAAGTATATATGGGGGAACAATTCCACTTGAAATAAAAATACTTTTTAAAATAAAAATTCCTGGAGTTGACCATTAATATATCTTCAGTAATTTTTTAGCTATCTTACGGTGTTAATAGATCAGTGCACTATCAGTGCATCTAAAATTAATAATGCATTTTCCTATAGACTGCAACCAGCAATCAAAAATATAACCTTTCCAATTGTTACAGATCAATATAAAACATAACTTTTATTGAGTAATCAACATTTCATCTCATGTATGTCAACTATATACAGAGAAATATGCCAGTTGCTGTATATATCAATTGCCTTCCTCTATACACATTTGTTTGGGTGCAATACTATGCCATTTATCTTAAAGGACTATTTCCATCTACAGTAGATATTTATGGCATATCATTAGAATGACAGTGACAAGCATTTGTAATGCGCTTTTCTCACAGAGAATCAAAGCATAGGCATAGTTTTGTGGCTGGGGCGACTCCCTGGGAAGTGAGTGGCTGCTATATCAATGCTCGATCCCAACCCATAACAAATACTAGTGTCAAATTTGTAGGAAACCGGTTTGTCTATTTATATGTATTTGGAGTGTGGAAGGAAGCACAACATACACAAGGAGAACATACAAGATCCATGCAGATATTGTACCTGTTGAATTCGAACCCAAGCGCTGAAAGACACCAGTTCTAACCACTTAGCCACTGTGTCATAACAGATGCTGCCCTCCTCCTCCCCTCCCCCATCTGGGACCCATGCCTGCCTCAAGAATGTGGCCTATAATGAATTAAGAGCAAGCCATGCATACTTGGTTTTCTCCAATCACTGCTATAGAACTTCTGAAATATCCGAGTTGGCTAGGTTATTTTCAGAAGTCCCATAGTGGTCAAAAGAGGAATGGCCGCACATGCACTGTGTGTTTTTCATTCATTGCTGGGCCCTGTTCTTGAGATAGTTGAGGGTTGCAGAGGTGGGACCCACACCTATCAGACCACACCATTCATGGCATACTCTTTTGATATGGCATAATTCTCCACATGAGAAAACCCCTTTAAGTGTATTGACAGTTTGTGTGATATATATACACATTCATTTGTATGGATTAGCACTTTCAAATATCACCAATGTCTCAAGTGGTGGAGCTCATGCAACTTCGGCTTTGTGATCTACACATAAGGAAAGTTTCTAAACAGTGGATGTGACACATGGTAGGTGTAGGACACCCTTAGTGAAAAGTATTGTGATATGCGGTTTAATCTGAAGAAACTTGCCTTATCTATAAATTACCAAGCCAAGTGCCGGCAGTGTTGGTCATATACAGTACAGAAGCATTAATTCATACAAATGAATGTGTATACATAACACAAATTATTGATAGATTAAAAATAAAAGGCATAATAGTGAACCAAAACAAAATGAGATTGACTCTACCACTCTTTTAAGGTTTCTTTTTTCTCTTCAGTGTATATAGTTGACACTCATGAGATGAATTATAATGTGAATAGAGATGAGCGAACATGCTCGTCCGAGCTTGATGCTCATTCGAGCATTAGGGTATTCGCATATGCTCGCTACTCGGACGAGCATATCGCGATCCTCGAGGAAATGGCAACTTCCTCTTCCTGCATGTTAGCCGCCTTTTTTCAGCCAATCAACATGCAGGAGAGTCTTTGGTACCTCCTAGCATCACGTGGGGCCCCTACAAGTCGATAGCAGGGATTGGCTGGCCAGATCAGATGACCTGGGAATATAAGAATCTGGTCCCGCGCTGCTCGCATCATACGCCGTCTGCATGAGATTAGGGATAGAGATGCTGTCTGTCAGGGAGAGTGTTAGGGCCTAAATTTAGTTGTTGGTTAGGCAGGAATCACCCACAAAGAACCCAACAGCCCTTTTAAGGGCTACAAGCACTTTTTTTTTTGGTCTCCTCCTGGCTGCTGGCTAGGACTTGTAGTGCAGCTACCGCCTTCTTGGCTGCACACTGTTAGGGCGTGAAATTAGAATCTGGTTAGGAAGGAATCATCCACAAAGAACCCATCGCTCCTTCTAAGGGCTACAACGACATTTTTTTTGTCCTCCTCTCAGCTGCTGGCTGGGACTTGTAGTGCAGCTACCGCCATCTTGGCTGCACACTGTGCACTGGTGGCAGAAAGGGGACAGCACATGGTCCACACAGACCCCAATGAAGTTGCCCAAAGTCCTCTCAGTACTCATTTTTGCTGCTGCTGTACCTTGGCTTGCTGGGATCTGTAGTGCAGTCTAGGGAATACGTTTTGTCACTCAGTTATATAAACTACAGTCCAGTGAACAATTGTGAGGTGTGCTGTACAGCAGCGTCAGTCTATAAAATAAGTTTTTTTCACTCAATTATATAAACTACAGTCCAGTGAACAATTGTGAGGTGTGCGATACACTAGCCGCAGTCTAGAGAATAATTTTTTTCACTCAATTATATAAACTACAGTCCAGTGAACAATTGTGAGGTGTGCGATACACTAGCCGCAGTCTAGAGAATAATTTTTTTCACTCAATTATATAAACTACAGTCCAGTGAACAATTGTGAGGTGTGCAATACACTTGCCGCAGTCTAGAGAATAATTTTTTTCACTGAATTATATAAACTACAGTCCAGTGAACAATTGTGAGGTGTGCGATACACTTGCCGCAGTCTAGAGAATAATTTATTTCACTCAATTATATAAACTACAGTCCAGTGAACAATTGTGAGGTGTGCGATATACTTGCCGCAGTCTAGAGAATAATTTATTTCACTCAATTATATAAACTACAGTCCAGTGAAAAATTGTGAGGTGTGCGATACACTTGCCGCAGTCTAGAGAATAATTTTTTTTCACTCAATTATATAAACTACAGTCCAGTAAACAATTGTGAGGTGTGCGATACACTAGCAGCAGTCTAGAGAATAATTTTTTTCACTCAATTATATAAACTACAGTCCAATGAACAATTGTGAGGTGTGCGATACACTTGCCACAGTCTAGAGAATAATTTTTTTCACTCAATTATATAAACTACAGTCCAGTGAACAATTGTGAGATGTGCGATACACTTGCCGCAGTCTAGAGAATATTTTTTTTCACTCAATTATATAAACTACAGTCCAGTGAACAATTGTAAGGTGTGCGATACACTTGCCGCAGTCTAGAGAATAATTTTTTTCACTCAATTATATAAACTACAGTCCAGTGAACAATTGTGAGGTGTGCGATACACTAGCCGCAGTCTAGAGAATACGTTTTTATTCTCAGTTATATAAACTACAGTCCAGTGCAAAATTGAGTGGTTTGCGGTGCAATAGCTGGAGTCTAAAGACTACATTTTTTTGCCTCAGATAGTAATTCTACTGTCTACTGAATACGGTTTTGGCCTCAGATATTAACTCGACAGTTTGGTGAATATACAAAATGTTGAACCCAAGGGCTAAGGGTCGAGGACAAGGGCGTGGGCGTTCAAGTAGTGTAGGGGGCAGAGGCAGTGGTCCTGGGCAGGGTGACACAGTACATACTGATGAGGGAGCAGTGGAACGCCGCACAGTTTCGCTCCCTAGCTTCATCTCGCAACTTACTGGGTGGGTCACATGGTACACCACTATTGAAACCACAACAGTGCGAACAGGTGATGACGTGGATAGCGGACAATGCGTCCAGCAATTTATCCACACCCAGTCTTCCACGCAGTCCACCCACGCTAGCCAAGGGAGTAGACCTCTGTCTCCTCCAGCTCAACCTCCTTCCCCCCAGCCTGCCCCCCCCCACGGAAAGTATGGATTCAGATCAGGCATACTCACAGGAACTCTTTTCAGGACCCTACCCAGAGACACAAACCACTGCTCAAGAGCAACCTGAGCAGTTGCTCTGTCCCGATGCCCAAAATTTAGAACTTTCACAGTCTGTGGGTGATGAGAGTGTGGACTTAGTGCAAGTAGTGCGTGAAGAGGTGTCGGATGATAATGATGATGATGATGAGACACGGTTGTCAGACAGTGACGTTGTTGTCAGGGCAGTAAGTCCGAGGGGGGAGCAGAGTGAGGAATTGGAGGAAGAGCTGGTGGATGATGAGGTGACTGACCCGAGCTGGGTTGGTAATCCAACTCAAGACAGTGCTTCTGAGGGGGAGGCAAGTGCAGCACCAGAACAGGTTGGAAGAGGCAGTGGGGTGGCCAGAGGGAGAAGCAGGGCCAGAGCAGGTAGATCAGCAACTGTTTCACGGAGTCAAGTTCCCGTGCCAAGGCCTAGATGTTCGCAAGTCTGGAGGATTTTTAAAGAAACTGAGGATGACTGACAGACTGGTTTGTGCAACCTGTGTCACACCAAGATCAGCAGTGGAGCCACCACTACCAGCCTAACCACTACCAGCATGCGCAGGCATATGAGTGCTAAACACCCGACTCAGTGGAACCAAGGCCGTTCACCTCCTGCGGGTCACACCACTGCCCCTTCCCCTGTGTCACATGCTGGCTCGGCGAGTCCACCCCCCGCCCAGGACCCCGGCACGAGCACCTCCCGCCCTACAACCACCCATTCACCTGCACGATCCTCCACAACCTCCACCAATGTGTCCCAGCGCAGCGTTCAGCTGTCTTTGCAGCAGACATTTGAGCGCAAGCGCAAATACAATTCCAGCCACCCACATGCCCAAGCCCTAAACGTCCACATCTCCAAATTGTTGAGCCTGGAGATGCTGCCCTATAGACTGGTAGAGACTGAGGCTTTCCGCAACCTGATGGCGGTGGCTGTCCCTCGGTACTTGGTCCCCAGCCGCCACTATTTTTCCCGATGTGCCATCCCAGCCCTACACCAGCACGTGTCAGAGAACATCATCCGTGCCCTGACCAACGCGGTTAGTGATGAGGTCCACCTAACCACGGACACGTGGACAAGTGCTGGCGGGCAGGGACACTATATCTCCCTGACGGCACATTGGGTTAACTTGGTAGAGGCTGGGATCGAGTCTGACCCTGGGGCCACTCATGTAATGCCCACACCAAGGATTGCGGGGCCTACCTCGGTCACGGTTTCTCAGACTTTTTATGCCTCCTCCTCCAACCCCTCCTCCTCCTCTTCGCACAGAAACGATGAGCAAACAGGCAATGTTTCTGAAGGCCAACTGGCGCTCTATACAAACAATGTTTATGGAGGGCCACCTACAGGCCCTCTCTCCAATAAATTTTTTAGTAGCGTCAAATACAGACACTCAAAAAACAATTTTACATGAGGGAGTGTCTCCCCGTCTGCCATCATGTTCGGTCAGGCTGTCCGTAGGTACACCACCTCTGTCGTCCGCAGAAGCGGCCACTATGAGGAAGGCCACGGCAAGAACATCCCCTTTTCAATTGAGAACAAGTGGAGACTTGTAGGAGGATGACACTTTTCTTCGGCAGTGGATTCACCTTCCCCTTTATCATTGCCATACAACAGTTGGTGAAAAAGTAATTGGCAATGATGAAGAAAATGTAACGGTGCAGTGGACCGTCTGTGAAGCAAACCTATATATTCCCACCATGCCAGCCAGTGGCATAGCTATAGGGGAAGCAGGGGAAGCGACTGCTTCGGGGCCCGAGCTCAGCAGGGGCCCGGGAGCAGTAGCAGGGATGTGGCAAATCAGCAGGGTAATATTTCTATTTCTCTCTCTTTCCAGGGGTGGGGTGGGATCGTAACGCTGCGCATTGAAACAAGAGGATGGGGAGAGAGGGATTCTCCTACCTCTCCTCTGCGCTGCTGCACTGTGTAATCTGATTGGTGGAGGAGCAGTGAGAGGAAGCTGCTGCTCCACCAATCTTTTCAAGTAATACTTCAGTCACAAACAGGGCCCGCTCCCAGACTTCCAGAAGCACCATGTGGACCCTGCATGTGACCCTCTGCACTCCTGCCTGCCCGTCAGGCTGCCTCTCTTACCTGCCCCTCCACCTCCCTTGTAGTGCCAGCTGACCTCCTGCTCTGGCTGTAACAGACATCCAGGAAGCAGGAGCCAGCCAGAGCAGCGCTGTCTCAGCCATCTGAGCATTGCTGCAGCCTGCCAGCCAGCCAATACAGCAGACCCTCAGACTCACTGCCAGCCTGACCAACAGTGGTAAGTTTGTGCCCCCTGCCCTGTACTGCACCCCCTATGCTGCATTCTGCCCCCTGCCCTGTGTCTCCTATGCTGCACTATGTGTGCCCCCTGCCCTGTACTGTACCCCCTATGCTGTATTCTGCCCCCTGCCCTGTACTGTACCCCCTATGCTGCACTATGTGTGCCCCCTGCCCTGTACTGTGTCCCCATGCTGTATTCTGCCCCCTGCCCTGTACTGTGTCCCCTATGCTGCACTATGTGTGCCCCCTGCCCTGTACTGTACCCCCTATGCTGCATTGTGCCCTCTATGCTGTATTATGCGTGCCCCCTGCCCCCTATGCTGTATTTTTCCCCCTGCCCTGTACTGTGCCCCCCATGCTACACAGTGTGTGCCTCCTGCCCTGTACTGTACCCCTATAATGCACTGTGCCCCCTGCCTTGTCCTGTGCCCCCTATGCACTGTACTGTACCCCCTATGCTGTATCTTGCCCCCTGCTTTGTACTGTGCCCCCTATGCTGCACAGTGTGTGGCTCCTATCCTGTACTGTACTCCTTGCCCTGTACTGTACCCCGTATGCTGCCATGTGCCCCATATGCTGTACTGTGTGTCCCCCGCGGCCTGTACTGTGTGCCCCTGCACTGTACTGTACCCCCTATGCTGTATTTTGCCCCCTGCCCTGTACTGTGCCCCCCATTCTGCACTGTGTGCCCCCTGACCTGTACTGTACCCCCTGTGCTGTATTTTCCCCCTGCCCTGTACTGTGTCCCCCATGCTACACAGTGTGTGCCTCCTGCCCTGTACTGTACGCCCTATAATGCACTGTGCCCGCTATGCTGTCCTGTGCCCCTGCCTTGTACTGTGCCCCCCATGCTGCACTGTGTGTACCCCCTGCCCTGTGAACTCTCCCTTACATATGCACATATAGGATGCCAGGATGGTCATGAAGGGGGGGCACCATACAAAATTTTGCTGTGGGGCCCAGTCAGTTCTAGCTACGCCCCTGATGCCAGCCATGGGTTGTACATAAACTAATAACAGGAAAAACAACTTGGTCACTATGGGTTCACCGCCATGCTGTGTCAGGCTACATTTTTGGGTGGTTCACCTGCTACCTCAGTCTAACTTGGTCACTTGTTGGTGTCACTACACTGTCACCATGCTGTGTCAGGCTTATGCCTGAGTCATGGGGCGGGGGATAGCACAGCAGTGCCAGCATGAGCAGTGGTGTCACCTGCAGGCGGTGATGGACCTTCGTTGCACCTAGTTGGGTGCTTTCCTAACATGTGCCAGCACATGTGCCTTGCCCATCTTGGTCTGGCCAGTCACAGAAACCCACCTAAAACATAACTTTTAATGTCAACACATAAAAGGATAGTATCCCAAATAACACAAAATAGATAGCACAAACAACATGCAAGGGGTAGATAAACTAACAAGTTGGAACTCGGGCTGCCAATTGGTGATGAGGGCAGAAGAAAACTGTCCCTAAGGCTGGCCCTCGCAAGCTAGGCGGCCCTGCCTAGAAACGGAATAGCCGCCCCGATAGGGGCGATCCCGTGTCCCGAACCTCCTAGAGTCCCTAGTGAGGTCCTGACACAGGATAGAGCCCAAAAGCCACTTCTAAACACCGAGGTGAACAATTAGATCATTGATTGTCCGTATGATAAGTCAAGTAAATTGTCAATGGTCTGTTTCAAAAACAAAGTAAAAGGTAATCAAAATTAATCAAATATAGCAAATGCTGGAAACAACCTAATTAAATTTTGGGGATCCCAGATGTATTGATCCCATATGATAAATCCTAGACCCATCTTGGTCTGGGTCAGCACAATTGCCTTGAGGGTCACCATCAGGCTGTTGCCCAGAATTTGGCATAATGGTACGATTAGGCAGCCTCAGAGGCATCCATGCATGCTGCCCCTGCTGTTTCCTGTCCATTTCCGTGGTGTTTCCATCATTTTCTTAGGTTTCCAGGTTTTCACCCAGCCTTCCCTAGGCAGAGCCCCGGTCCCCTGCAAAAAATGCTCGAGTCTCCCATTGACTTCAATGGGGTTCGTTATTCGAAATGAGCACCCGAGCATCGGGAAAAATTTGTTTCGAATAACGAGCACCCGAGCATTTTAGTGCTCGCTCATCTCTAAATGTGAGTTAACAATAAAAGTTACATTATTTATTCGTCCATAGTAAGTGGGAAGGTTATTGTAGACAGAGGATTGACCACTGCACTCTTCCTTACAAAGACTTGTGTGGGTGCACGTCACCTGGGTTGGTCTCCCTCCACCAATGAGGCCAGAAGTATTCTTATACCATGTATAGTAGGAGACAGCACACCAAGGGTTCATTGCTTGTTTTTCAACACCAGTTGCAGAAATAAATAATTTTAGTGCAATATATTCATCAGTGCATATTCATTAGTGCAAAGTTTCGATCTCTTTGATGACCGCCCTTTTTCAAGCTGTAAGGACGCTAAGCAGCTGCACCGAAGTAGACAACACTGAAGATATGACACTTTGATACAATGTAAAGTAGTCATTGTACAGCTTGTATACCAGTGTACATTCGCTGTGCCCTCAAAATATTTCAATATACAGCCATTTATGTCTAAACTGCTGGCAACAAAAGATTTTTTGAATACTTTGTTTCCAAATTTTTAATCATTTCCATATCAGTAACATCGATGTCGATCTCCATACACAGAACATGTCTGTGTTTTGATTATTTCTATGACTTTTCCTTATTGATGTTGAAATTTCAATGTTGAGAAGTAGAGATGAGCGAATTTTTCAAAAATTCGATTCGGCTGGTTCGCCAAATTTTCCGAAAAGATTTGCT
Source organism: Rhinella marina (assembly GCA_900303285.1). Lineage (NCBI taxonomy): Eukaryota > Metazoa > Chordata > Amphibia > Anura > Bufonidae > Rhinella > Rhinella marina. The sequence goes on along the minus strand of ONZH01026276.1, from coordinate 44,021 downwards.
TCGATCCGAATAAATTTGTTGCGAATCGCGTTAAAAAACGGCTACTTCCGGGCTGCAGAGAGCCTGGATAGTGGTGTAGAACACTATGCCTTGCAGTAAAACGCATAGAGAATAGTGTTGAGCGAGCACCTCCGTGCTCGTATGCTCGGGTGCTCTGGCCGAGCACTCGAGCATAATGTTAGTCAATGGGACTAAACTAGGCACCCCTGCTCGGAAGAGGGGAGGGTGTTTGGTTAATAGGAAAAAGTCAGAATCGCAACTTCTCCTCTTTTACTCCTTTCGCTTGTAAAAGTATGCTAATTAACTGAATTTGTACGCATTAGCGCACAATGCGTACACATTAGCGTCCAAATGCGTACACATTAGCATACAAATTAGTACGCATTAGCATACAATGCGTAGCATTAGCGTAAAAATCAACATAACAGTGAATGCCAGCATTGCGCTCGAGTACACTCGGTGTTCTGCCGAACACCGAGCGGAGCCGAGCGTAGGCATGCTCGACCGAACAGCGAGTTTGGCCAAGCATGCTCGCTCAACACTAATAGGGAGTCTACTGTGGTAGTGAAAGAATACTGTGAGCCAGTGTGACACGCACATAACAGGCTTCGCTCTTAGAATCGCTGCACACTTTTATGTATTTGGGCAGTTAAAGGGTTTCTGTCACCAGTTTTTTCGGTATGAATCAGGCTGACATTAGAGATGTGCTAATGTCACCTGATTCCAAATATATATCTGTTTTATTTACTGGTGCCCCCATTTTTATATAAAATGAACTTTTATTTTATGCTAATAAGGCTTCTAGGTGCAAAGGGCGTTACCTCTGCTCCTAGAGGCTCTGTTGATTGACAGGACCAGGCAGAGAAGAAACACTCCATTCACCATAGCTTTCAAGGACCTTCAATGATGTCATGACCATGTGATCAGTCACATGGTTTAGGAGGAGACAGGCTATTTGTGTGATCCTAACCATGTGACTGATCACATGGTCATGACATCATTGAAGGTCCTTGAAAGCTATGGTGAATGGAGTGTTTCTTCTCTGCCTGGTCCTGTCAATCAACAGAGCCTCTAGGAGCAGAGGTAACGTCCCTTGCACCTAGAAGCCTTATTAGCATAAAATAAAAGTTTGTTTTATATAAAAATGGGGGCACCAGTAAATAAAACACATATATATTTGGAATCAGGTGACATTAGCACATCTCTAATGTGAGCCTGATTCATACCGAAAAAACTGGTGACAGAAACCCTTTAAGGGGCCAAAACTCACCAAACAACTCAAGTCTAAACTCAGTCTTACAGGTCAATGTTAGCACCAGCTATAAAGAATCGTTCAGAGGCCCAAGATCCTACTAGAGCGCCAAAATCGCACGCCTTTTACACCAATTTACTGATTCCACATACATTTCGACAGAACCTGTTCTATTACATGCTTATACAAGCAGAGCCCCCCAGACAGCGTGGAGATGGCAGTGGCAGCAGCATCAGCAGACTATAGAGTGGCACGACGACAGTGTGGCCAGGTGGCAGCAGCATGAGTAGGCCACAGAGTGGCAGAATGACAGACCCTGGAAGTGGCAGCAGCAGTGGAAGTAGTAGTACAATTTGGAGGCCACAGAGTGGCACAATTACCTAATTTTGACGTAGCGGCAGCTAGTAGACGGCATGTGGAGTCGGCGGCGACAGCAGCATCAGGCCGGAGGGTGGCATGATGACATACCCTGAAGAGCAGACCATAATAAAAAAAATTCTCGTCCTTTTGGTTAAGATCAACTGTCGCATATGTTCTTATCAGTATCGGGGCTGGTTATGCCGGCGGATGGGAACGCAAGACAGTGGAGGTGCAGTGAAAGCTCTAGCTTTGCTTCGACTGTGACAAAATGTTGAGATCAAGCTGGTGGTCTGCAGGGAGCTGAGCTACCACCTGTGGGAGCCCCTGCCTCTCGCCTCCCCCATGCTCATTGCTGAGTGTTCCGGGGGCCAGAATCGTTTACTTTTAAAAATTCGAGTGATCAAAACAAATAGGGTTTCCTGTGTACTTGAGCTTTGAATAATGGAATAGGACTACAGAATGTACAAAACATTTATGACTGACTTGCTGCTGCCGAGCAGAAGGTCCAAAAAATTCTAAACAATATACTAGGCCAACGAGGGGCACCGTAACAGCAGCTGCAAGAGGCAGCAGCAGTCGAACAAATTTCAAGGCCACAGAGTGACACCGTAACAGCAGCTGCAAGAGGCAGCAGTCGAAAAAATTTCAAGGCCACAGAGTGACACTGTAACAGCAGCTGCAAGAGGCAGCAGCAGTCGAACAAATTTCAAGGCCACAGAGTGGCACAGTAACAGCAGCTGCAAAAGGCAGCAGTCGAACAAATTTCAATGCCACAGAGTGGGACCGTAACAGCAGCTGCAAGAGGCAGCAGTCGAATACATTTTCTAGGCCACAGAGTGGCACCATAACAGCAGCTGCAAGAGGCAGCAGCAGTCGAACAAATTTCAAGGCCACAGAGTGGCACCGTAACAGCAGCTGCAAGAGGTAGCAATCAAACAAATTTCAAGGCCACAGAGTGACACCGTAACAGCAGCTGCAAGAGGCAGAGAAGTCGAAGAAATTTCAAGGCCACAGAGTGGCACAGTAACAGCAGCTGCAAGAGGCAGCAGTCGAAGAAATTTCAAGGCCACAGAGTGGCACCGTAACAGCAGCTGCAAGAGGCAGCAGCAGTTAAACAAATTTCAAGGCCACAGAGTGGCATCGTAACAGCAGCTGCAAGAGGCAGCAGTCGAATACATTTGCTAGGCCACAGAGTGGCACCATAACAGCAGCTGCAAGAGGCAGCAGCAGTCGAACAAATTTCAAGGCCACAGAGTGGCACCGTAACATCAGCTGCAAGAGGCCGCAGTCAAACAAATTTCAAGGCCACAGAGTGGTACCGTAACAGCAGCTGCAAGAGGCAGCAGCAGTCGAATACATTTGCTAGGCCACCGAGTGGCACCATAACAGCAGCTGCAAGAGGCAGCAGTCAAATACATTTCAAGGCCACAGAGTGGGAGAGGCAGCAGGAGTCGTACTAATTTTAATAAGACAGAATGGCACAGTGACATACCCTAGGAGAGGCAGCAGCAATCATTAAAATTTAGATGCAACATACCATAGAGTGGCACAATTACATAATTAAGAGGTAGCGGCAGCTAGGACACAAAGTACGGAGACGGCGGCAGTAGCATGAGTAGGCCACAGAGTGGCACAATTACATAATTTGGACGTAGCGGCAGCTAGGACACAATGTGTGGAGGCGGCGGCAGCATCATGAGTAGGCCACAGAGTGGCACAATTACATAATTTGGACGTAGCAGCAGCTAGGACAAAGCGTGTGGAGGCAGCGGCAGCAGCATCAGTAGCATACCGTAGAGTGACACAATTACATAATTTGTAAATAGCGGCAGCTAGGACACAGCGTGCGGAGGCAGCGGCAGCAGCATGAGTAGGCCACAGAGTGACTCAATTACATAATTTGGACGTACAGTAGCCGCAGGTAGGACACAATGCGTGGAGGCAGCAGCATGAGTAGGCTACAGAGTGGCACAATTACATAATTTGGACATGGCGGCAGCTAGGACACAGTATGTGGAGGCAGCAGCAGCATGAGTAGGCTACAGAGTAGCACAATTACATAATTTGGACGTAGCGGCAGCTAGGACACAGCATGTGGAGGCGGCGGCAGCAGCAGTAGCATACCGTAGAGTGGCACAATTACATAATTTGGAGGTAGCGGCAGCTAGGACACAGAGTGTGGAGGCGGCGGCAGCAGCATGAGTAGGCCACAGAGTGGCAAAATTACATAATTTGAACGTAGTGGCAGGTAGGACACAATGCGTGGAGACGGCAGCAGCAGCATGAGTAGGCCACAGAGTGGCACAATTACATGATTTGGACATAGCGGCAGCTAGGACACAGCACGTGGAGGCGGCGTCAGCAGCATGAGTAGGCCACAGAGTGGCACAATTACATAATCTGGACGTAGCGGCAGCTAGGACACAATGTGTTGAGACGGCAGCAGCATGAGAAGGCCACAGAGTGGCACAAGTACATAATTTGGATGTAGCAGCAGCTAGGATACAGCGTGTGGAGGCAGCGACAGCAGCATGAGTAGGCCACAGTGTGGCACAATTACATAATTTGGGAGGTAGAGGCAGCTAGGACACAGCGTGTGGAGGCGGCAGCAGCAGCATGGTGACATAGCCTGGAGGTGACAGCAGTAGCAGCATGAGGAGACCTGATTGTTGAGGTGGCAGCAGCATCAGAAGGCTACATATTGGGTCAGTGACTGAGTGGAGTGGTGGATGGCAATACCAGTCACTGGTAAAGATACTGGGTGGTAGAAGGAGCAGCTGGTAGATGTGTGGCATCAGGCGGGTAGCAGCATCATAAGAGTGGCTGAGGCAGGTAGACTGAAGAATACAGTCTCATTTGTCAAGGTTTGGGTGACACATCATGGCTGATCTAATCTGATGCATCAGGCGTTGGTGGGTGGAAATCCTGGCTGATCCACGCCGGATCTTGACAAAGGTGAGTCTTTCCACATTTTGGAAGGACAGGCGAGTTCTCTTTGGGGTAACTATGGCCCCCGCCGCACTGAACACCCGCTCTGATGCCACACTACTAGCCGGGCAGGACAGTTTCTCCAGTGCAAACTCGGCCAGTTGCGGCCACAAATCCAGTTTGGCTGCCCAGTAGTCCAGCGGATCTTCACTGTGGGGTGGCAGGGTGCTGTCCAAGTAGGCCACCACCTGCTGGTTCAGGGTCTGCTCCTGGTCTACCTTCTGCTGCTGCTGCTGGTGAGTACTTTCCGCACTTGGCGGGTGAAGAAAGCTGCTCATCATCGACTTCAGACTCAAGTCGCTGCAGATGGAGCTGGTACTGCTCCTAACCCCCCAGCCCCCCACAGCAGCCGTGGTAGTGGTACGTGAGCGCTAAGGGACCCCGGTCAGACCTGCAAGAGGATGGACGATGATGCAGATAGGCAGCAGCCAACTGACTACATAGGATGTCTCTATAGTACTTCAGTTTGTCCTCCCTCTCAGCAGGTGAAAAAAAGGCCCCCATTTTAGACCTGTAGCGAGGGTCCAAGAGGGTGGAGAGCCAGAAGTCATCCCTCTGCCGTATGGTGAATATTCGGCTGTCACTACGTAAGCAAGTGAGCATGCATTGGGCCATTTGCGCAAGTGACTTGGAGGGACTCCCTGCCTCCAACTCCACTGTATACTGCCATGGTGTCTCTGGGTCATCTGCCTCATCTTCCTCATCTCCCTCTACCTCCTCTGGCTGCTCCTGCTCCTCCTCTTCTGTCACCTGAGTAGAAAAACCACTAAATGCTTGTGCTCCAATGTCCTCCTCCTCCTCCAGGTCAGCCCCCACCGGACTCATGTGGTCGTGAGATGCAGTCTCCACGTCTCCAGTCCCCTGACCAGAAAGATTTTGCAGCATCTGTTCCAGGACATGAAGCAGTGGAATGACGTTGTTCATACCGTAGTCCTGGCGACTGACAAATAACGTGGCCTCCTCAAAGGGCCTGAGCAAGCGGCAGGTGTCACGCATGAGCTGCCACTGGCTGACATCAAAATTACACAGGGGAGTACTCCTGTCCGCTTGGATCATTAAGAAATCGTTTATGGCCTTTCTCTGTTCGTACAGTCGGTCCAACATATGGATGGTAGAATTCCAACGGGTGGAAACGTCACATATCAGCCTATGTTGGGGGATGCCATTCTGCCCCTGCAGCTCAAGGAGGGTGTGCTTGGCGGTGTAGGAATGGCTGAAGTGCATGCAAAGTTTCCTGGCCATTTTTAGAATGTTTTGCAGTTGGGTGTAAGACTTGAGGAACCGTTTGAAAACCAGATTAAATACAAGCGCTATGCAGGGCGCATGGCTCATCCCTCCTTGGCGCAGCTTGGACACCATGTTCTTTCCATTATCTGTCACCATGGTTCCGATTTTTTGTTGTCGCGGAGAAAGCCAGCAATCGATTTCTTCTTTCATAACGTGGAGCAGTTCCTCTCCTGTGTGACTTCATTCGCCCAGGCAAACCAGGTGTAGAACTGCGTGACACCGCCGTGCCCTGCAAATGTGGTACGCTGGAGGAGCACTTTGACTTGGCCCTGCAGTGGAGGTTGAGGTGGTGGAGAAGGAGCCGGACATTAGCGCAGGATCAGCAGTTTGACAACGAGGAGGAGAAAGTGGCGTCACCGGTTCAAATTGCTCGTGTGGCTGGGCAGGAAGCACATTGACCCAGTGGGCCATAAAGGACATGTACTGGCCTTGACCGTAGTTACAACTCCACATGTCGGTGCTGCTGTGCACTTTGGCAGACACCAACAGGCTCAAGGACTGGGCCACCTTCTCTTCTACATATTTGTGCAGGACTGGGACTGACTTTTTGGCAAAGAAATGACGGCTTGGGACTCTCCACCTCGGCTCGGCACAAGCCATCAGTTCTCTGAATGGTGCAGAGTCCACCAGTTGAAAAGGGAGGGACTGCAGCACGAGCAACTTGGACAGGAGCACGGTCAGCTTCTGCACTGTAGGATGGCTGGACGCGTACTGCTGTATCTTTGCAATCGCCTCAGTGAACGACTGCTGCCGTAATGAGTGTCGAGGAATAAAAGGAGGAGGAGCAGGAGCATCTGGAGCGGTAGATGATGAGAGACAGCTCCCTTCGGCAGAGGTGCTGGAGCCTTGACTGCCTGAAATGGGATGCGTGCCACTGGGTGATGCTGCTGTTGCCGACTGGACTGCCACATCTGAGCCACAGTTCTCCCAGGCCACTTTGTGGTGACGCTGCATATGTTGGCGCAGGGCCGTGGTGCCACATTAGCATCCTGGCCACGCTTCACTTTCTGACCACAGATTCTACATATAGCCATGTTCACCTCCTCAGCCGTCTTAACAAAAAAATTCCACACCGCCGAGTAGGCGATTTTACCACCAACACTCCGCACTGACTGAGTGGTACCTCTGCTGCCTGTCTGAGCCCCTGCGCCGCTCTTTTCAAGGCCGGAAAGCACCTGCGAAGAGTGCGGTCTACCCCGTGCCCGTTTGGCTCCCGACCTTGCACTGCTGCCACTCCACTGACTAACGGCCACACTACCGACTTGCTGCCTGCACCGCTGCCTCCCGACGCGCAAGCTGTCAGTCTCGTCTGCAGATGATGATAATGATGCCCTTGCTTCACCCGGCTCCCAAGTGCGATCAGCTACATCATCATCAGCTACTGTACAGTTTGCACGTCACTAATGTCCTCCTCAACTGTCTCTGTGTACAAAGCCTGACCGCTCTCAACATCACCTCCCACTATACTCTCCTCATCAGTACTTGACCGCCTACTGGAAGGAGCGGATTTCTGCCCCACCTCTTGGCTTCCAAGTAGCTGCTGACTGTCCTCAGGTAGTTCATCCTCGCTGTATAGCGGCGCAGAGCCCTCAGCATATTCCCACAGCTTCTCTGGCTGAGGGAACCGAAAAGGACAAAGGCTGGTTGAGGATAGGTGAGGGCACTGAAGCTGCTTTAGGCCCATGCCAACTAAGGGTTGTGTCTGACAAACCCGTCGACTCTTGGCTGGGGGTGTCAGATGTCATCTGGGAGGAAGTAGATGACCGAGTCAACCATTCAAGAACCGCTGGATTTATGGTCAACACACGACCACTAGATGACAACGATAGCTCTGGCCTCGCCAAGTGACCCCTAATGACACGTCCCCTTCAACTGCTGTGACCTGTGCCTATTCCAGAAAAATTTGTGCCACTGCCCATCCCCTGTGAAGGGCCTGTCACCTCTCTGTCTGACATAATGTTTGATAAAAAATTTAAAATAAAAGGAAATTAAGAATCCCCCCAAAAAATGTACTTTGCTCACTGCCTTGCACAATGGCTTAGCTATTGCTTTAAGAAATACCGTCACCCACAGAGTGGGTTAACAATGGGTTGCTGAACTGCAGTACAATGGGTTACTGCACAGCACTACACACTATATGACCATTTTCTTTTTCTATGGCGACTGACGCTGCAAATAGTTATTTAAAACTAACAACCCCACAAACACGGATTCACAGTTTTTTTGGCAAGTCAACTTAACTGACTACGTTAGCATAATATCACGCTTTTCTGTTTGGATGGCGAATAACGCCGCAAATAGTTATTTAAAACTAACAACCCCACAAACACAGATTCACTGTTATTTTAACAATTCAACTTCACTGACTACGTTAGCACAATATCACGCTTTTCTGTTTGGATGGCGAATAAAGTCACAAATAGTTATTTAAAACTAACAACCCCACAAACACAGATTCACAGTTTTTTTGGCAATTCAACTTCACTGACTACGTTAGCACAATATCACGATTTTCTGTTTGGATGGCGAATAACGCCGCAAATAGTTATTTTAAATGAACAAACCCACAAACATGGATTCACTGTTTTTTTGGTAAGTCAACTTCACTGACTACATTAGCACAATATCATGCTTTTCTGTTTGGATGGCGAATAACACCGCAAATAGTTATTTTAAACGAACAAACCCACAAACACAGATTCCCTTTTTTTTGGCAATTCAACTTCACTGACTACGTTAGCACAATATCACGCCTTTCTGTTTGGATGGCGAATAACACCGCAAATAGTTATTTTAAATGAACAAACCCACAAACGCGGATTCACAGTTTGTTTGGCAAGTCAACTTCACTGACTACGTTAGCAGAATATCAAGCTTTTCTGTTTGGATGGCGAATAACGCCACAAATAGTTATTTAAAAGAACAACCCCACAAACACGGGTTCACTGTTTTTTGGCAATTCAACTACACTGAAGAATTTAGCACTATATGGCGCTTGTCTATTTGTATGTCGAATAACGCCGCAACTATTTCTTTCACATTTACATGCTGCCAATCACGGATTATATATGTTTTTCCCCAAACACAACCCCCAAAAAAATTTTTTTTAATGTTTTTTTGATTATTATTTGTTAATTTTTTTATTTTAATTTTTTTTTTTTTTTTTAATGTACCCCAAGCAAGGCTCTGACCCTCTTACTGCACAAAGCGACACTAGTGGTGCATCTTTGAATAAAGCACCCTAAAACAGCCTTTAGAACAGAGTGCAGTGCTGTATAACAGGCTAACCCCTATGCCCACTCACTGCTGCTCAGTGTACCAGAATAGCGATTTCACTGCCTGATTTTCTGTCTAGAAATCGTCCCTCTCCTATCCCTGCAATTCAGATTATCTATCCCTGATCTCCTCATTTCTTTTCTTTAGTTTTTTTTTTCACTTGCCCTATCTCTCCTGACGTCTGTCTCTGGTCTAAAATCAATAGCAAATGGTGGATTCCAGCGCTGCAGAGCTATTTATAGGGCTGTGACATCACAGGACCTGGCTGGCTGCTAATTGGCTACATGTCTGCATGTGATCGCATTGTGGGTGTTTACTTCTTTGTCCCAGAAATCCTTCCCCCATGTCATGCCATGTGCTTGCGGCCATTTTAGGAAAAAAAAAAAAAAGATTCGTTACTACGAATCGCCATGAAATTCGCTTTCGTTGCGAATTGAATTTTCCATGAAATTCGTAACGAATTCAACTTCGTCAGCTTCGATTCGCTCATATTGAGGAGCTTAATAATAGTTATAATCAAAACTAAAAATCCTCTAGTGGGGAAAACGGTTATACAAAGTTCATCTAAGATCATGAATTTAATGAAATCTTCGAAAATCATTAAAAAAACAATAAACCCAATTTTTTTCAAAAGTAGTTTTTTATTAAATAGGTCATTAAAAATAAAAAGTATGCACATACAATATTATGTATCTGATTCATTATAACAGCCTATATAATAAGGTTAACATGTAATTTAAGCTTGGCCAACTATTTTAAAAAAAATATATATTTTTTCACATTTCACCACACAAGCCGCATAAAAGCATGTCCTCATACATCAGCCTCAACTTTAAAAATTTTTTTTTTCTAACCATTGAAATACAAGGAAGCAAAAATCTCAAATTTCCTCTGGTCATAAAGACTGAAAATGGCTTTGTCCTGAAGGGTTTAATTATTTGAGAGACTGCCATGTTAAATATTGAACACATACATCCTTCATCCAATAAATACATCTAGCCATTGGGCCCATATCAGCTTCATTCTCACTAGGTCTCAGTGCAGTGTGAGGCATGTTCTTGTGGTTGATAAACGTGCCTTTATATAAATTTCACATACCCAGATTATTTCTTGATTCTAACATATTTTATTCTCTTCGTAGTGGCAAGGCCGAGCAGCTAGTTTTGACAGTCAAGGTTCATGCCCTTCTCCAAAACCTCCACCTACTCCTTGAAACAAAAAGAAACCACACTCAAGCCTGAATTTTTGCACCAACGTCCAGACTTGTTTGAGAATCCTGCAGAAGATCTCTCACCTCCTTAACAGCAAGTCATAAAACCAATCGGTCAAGTGGTCATTCCTTGACGTTTAAGAAGAGTGCAGGAAAACGTACATGTGATTTGGTTTTGTCTTGGTCTGTAGTCTCCTGAAATGTTATATTTTGATGTTTTCATGATAAAAAATGGACAACAAAATGGAGAGATTTAAGAGCAGACTGAAGCAGACTCAATTCAGTGTGTGAATATTTGTTGTTATGTGGGCAATGAATGTAAATTGAAGTGTTCTTCACAGGAATCCTGGGAGAATTGCTAACGTGGCATCCTTACTGATGTCTTTACTATCAGCCAGGGGTTCCACTAGTACGAAGGATTGAGGATTGAAATAATTACAGTTTACAGTATATTCTATTCTAAAGATCTTGTATGTCCTTTCTATGTGAGAACATTCTCATCAACCTGTGTCGTCCTTGATGATTTTTGTGTAATATGACAAAAGAAATGCTTTTACATCTTGAGCTTAGTTTATGCTTACGATGACCCTCACAGGCAATTAATCCCTTTTTATGGGAGTTAATCTTTTTACACCCATCTCATTGAAATTTAGTGCATTTAAATGCAATCCTCTTAATGCAAAGGGGATCCTAACATATTACGGATCTCTATGCTGCTCTCAGGAAAAATCAATAGACAGCAATTACAAAAAGGCATTGTTCAGTGTTTTATTAACATGCTGCATGTCATCTGTGGCTCTTTTGCTAGTGAATGTTTTGTGGATCAGCTTCTTATACTGTTGTTCACACTGATGTATGGTCTATGCACTTATTTGTGTGCTGCATTGAGATTTGACACTGTTGATTATAGCTTGGCAATATTCATCTGATTATATTTAACACTAAAGCTATTCCCTGCCTTTTTTCAAGCTTACAGCTAGCAAACCAACATTATACATCTCTCTACAATAAGGGTACATGTCTACGACCACATCCATTTTATGGTCAGCAAACCTCGGATCTGCAAAATATAGATACCTTCTGTGAGCAATTCGCATTTTTCTCACTCCCATTAATAGAAATGGACAAGAATAGCCTTGTTCTATCATTTGCAAGTACAGATGAGCGAATCTTTAAAGATCCGCTTCGACGAAAATTTCGGATAAGATTCGCTTCGGTCCAAATTGCGTTAAAAAATATTTGTTATTCTGGTCATGTTCTGCGAACATTCCCGCGAATATGTACGCGTGAGGGTACAAAGTGCGTATGAAGCTTTAGCGTATTATTGTCTCGCAATTATGTCATACGCACGCACGACGCTAGGCCCAAACAAATAACAAACATACAGTAAAAGTAAGCCACTTAACTGAATACGTATGTATTAGCATACAAATTATCAGATGCGTAGCATTAGCGTACAAATTATCAGATGCGCACGTAGTGTTAGCGTACAAGAATTTAAGAAGATTCATACGAAGTGAATCTGAAAAGATTCGGATTCGCTTTGGCGTAGGAAATAACGAAGATTCGTAACGAATATGGCTAATAGAAGTGGCTAATAGATTCGCTCATCTCTATTTACAAGATGGACTTACAGATGAGGCAGATGATACAGATGCAGACCCATAGAAATGAATGGGTCTGTGTGCAGTCTGCAAAAAACGCACATCCAAAATACATCATGTGCATGAGGCCTAACAATGAGTTTTCTACCACTAATGCTGATTATAATAATCTGAGATTTGTATGTATTTTCTGCATACTAAAATGCCACAAAACGAGAATTTTTATTAAAAGATATCTTGTAAGTCCACATCAGTGAATGTTAATTGCTTACTTTGTTGCTGACTACTATTAAAATACCTAGTGCTATGTAAGGATACGTTCACATGGGGAATCAACATATATCTGTCATGTAATCTACAGCAGAAAACCATGGCTGACCCTGTCACAGATTTGTTGTTTGCATGCTGTGGATTTGATCCGTCTGTATATTAGCTCCATTAAATGGGGTTAATCCTCATGTGAACACTCATAGAAGCCATGCTGAAATCCATGTCAAATTTAGGCAGTAGGATCATACCCTAAAACCAGCATCAGTACATACAACCATACAAAATTGTTGTCTGGTCAACAGTTATAGCAATGGGAATGACTGGCATTCATACCAGTACTGTTCAATAGAAGACAGCTGCGCACTTGGAAAGGGAGGGTTCCTAGCACCCGGAGTGCACACTTGACATCGGTCAAGAGAAAACATCAAGTTAAATGATACAGTGCCTTGCGAAAGTATTCACTCCCCTGGAACTTTTCAACCTTTTGCCACATTTCAGGCTTCAAACAAAAAGATATAACATTTACAGAATCAACAACAAGTGGGTCACAATTGTGAAGTGGAATGAAATTTATTAGATCATTTAAACTTTTTTTGTAATAATAAAACTGAAAAGTGTGGCATCCAAAATTATTCGGCCCCCTTGCATTAAAACTTTGTTGCGCCACCTTTTGCTGCGATTACAGCTGCAAGTCGCTTGGGGTATGTCTCTATCAGTTTTGCACATCTAGAGACTGAAATTCTTGCCCATTCTTCCTTGCAAAACAGCTCGAGCTCTTTGAGGTTGCGTTTGTGAACAGCAGTTTTCAGCTCTTTTCACATATTCTCAATTGGATTCAGGTCTGGATTTTGACTTGGCCATTCTAAGACCTGGATACGTTTATTTTTGAACCATTCCATTGTAGATTTTGCTTTATGCTTGGGATCATTGTCTTGTTGGAAGATAAATCTCCATCCTAGTCTCAGGTCTTTTGCAGACTCCAACAGGTTTTCATCCAGAATGGTCCTGTATTTGGCTCCATCCATCTTCCCATTAATTTTAACCATCTTCCCTGTCCCTGCTGATGAAAAGCAGGCCCAAACCATGATGCTGCCACCACCATGTTTGGGATGGTGTGTTCAGGGTGATGAGCAGTGTTTCTTTTATGCCAAACATATCGTTTTGCATTGTTTCCAAAAAGTTCGATTTTGGTTTCATCTGACCAGAGCACCTTCTTCCACATGTTTGTTGTGTCTCCCAGGTGGCTTGTGGCAAACTGTAAACGAGAATTTTAATGGATATCTTTGAGAAATGGCTTTCTTCTTGCCACTCTTCCATAAAGGCCAGATTTGTGAAGTGTTGGACTGATTGTTGTCCTATGGACAGACTCTCCCACCTCAGCTGTAGATCTCTGCAGTTCACCTAGAGTGATCATGGGCCTCTTGGCTGCATCTCTGATCAGTCTTCTCCTTGTTTGAGATGAAAGTTTAGAGGGACGGCCGGATCTTGGTAGATTTGCAGAGGTCTGATACTCCTTCCATTTCAATATGATCGCTTGCACAGTGCTCCTTGGGATGTTTAAAGCTTGGGAAATCTTTTGGTATCCAAATCCAGCTTTAAACTTCTTCACAACAGTATCAAGGACCTGCCTGGTGTGTTCCTTGGTCTTCATGATGCTCTCTGTGCTTTAAACAGAACCCTGAGACTATCACAGAGCAGGTGCATTTATACGGAGACTTGATTACACACAGGTGGATTCTATTTATCTTCATCAGTCATTTAGGACAACATTGGATCATTCAGAGATCCTTAATGAACCTCTGGAGTGAGTTTTCTGAACTGAAAGTAAATGGACCGAATAATTTTGCACGCCCCACTTTTCAGTTTTATTATTACAAAAAAAGTTTAAATGAAATAAATAAATTTTGTTCCACTTCACAATTATGACCCACTTGTTGATTCTTCACCAAAAATGTAAAATGTTATATCTTTTTGTTTGAAGCCTGAAATGTGGCAAAAGGTCGAAAAGTTCCAGGGGGCCGAATACTTTCGCAAGGCACTGTATAAATGAATATTCTTTAAGCTGACACAAGGTGGCACAGATCAGCTATATAAATCTCTATGGAGCCAGCTTACTCTAGAGGTTATTGTGGTATCATAGAAAGTCTGGATGGTTATTTGAAGGGAAGGACAAAGCTACAAACCATGTATCACATTTTTGACCTCTTATATTAACTAAAATTATTAAGTTAGAGATATGCTTTCCAGTCCTAGACAACAACTCCTAACAACTTCTCTATTTTATTCCTCTAGGAATGTTATAAAATATTTTGTGTTGACCAATGAACTACCTTAGATCTCCATGAGTATTAATTATTAACCACCCTAGACCATCATGGATAATATGTATCAACATTAACCGCTTCATCAACCAAGACTACCTTAGCTCCTAGATATTAAACTGGTAAACAACTGAAGACTACAAAGAATATTATAGGAGTACTATCACTAACCCCTGAAGCACCCTACCTCTGTGTAATAAAGATCAAAATACAGGGGGCTCACCACAAGAACCTTGAAAATGTAGTCCAATCAAATATCCAAAAAACTAAAGAATAGTAGCACTCCAAAGTAGAAGAAAAGTGTTCCAACTTCTAGTACTGTTCAATAGTGTGCAAAGTGAGCATAATCAGGGGGCATTTTATTGTAGGTACAGATGCACTTGGAAATCATCCTTCTAAATTCTCACATTTGCACTTAGAAACACAAAATGTGTAGCCGAAACTTAAGCTAGTACTAGCATCTTTTACAATGGACCGAGTAAAGGGGTAACAAGCACTTGGTCTTTCTATCCCAGGATAGTATGTTTCGAGGTTAAAACCAGTATAATCAGAGGGCTCTACTCCTTTTTGGGATTTTTGTTTAGATTTTTGCTGCAAAAGCACTCTGCTTTATGTATACCACTGGAAAGGAAACTGCCATTTCTAAAAAGAGATCTAAAGAGATGTGCCTTTATCAGACAGGCTTTCCAAAGACTGATTTTCCCAGGAAGCATTGTCTATAAGACTCCCTTTAAGACTCCCTGCATGTAGGTAATAGGAGTAGCATACATAGCGAAGGAGAAATCACATGAACAAATTCCATTTGTTCTTATTCATCAGCCACCTTTTCTAGTACAGGAGAACAGTTGCACCCACAACCTCCCCTTTAAGGTAGGACTGTGTGATCCTAGGACTGGGTGTTGGGGGCACTGTATATATTTATAGAAACAACCAGCTGACATAGGGAGTCTTATAGACAATACTCCCTGTGAAAAGGTTGGCAAATTAGTTAAGAAGGGAAAAAAACTCCCTCTAAAGCCACCTATACATAGCTTAGAGTTTTGCCAAGCCAGAGTACCCTCCAAAAGAAAGAGACGACCATCAGTAGACATCTGTTTGGGGTTTCTTGCCCCTCATTAGCACAGATCAGGGTTCTGCTTGAGTGAAAAGCCTTTCACATACCTCTTGGGAGGGACAGTTTTTTCTTTATTTTATTGTTATTGTTTTATTATAAATTGATTGTGACAATTAGTTAGCTAACTTTTCACACAACTTAAATCAGTAGTACAGATGAATATAAGAAACTTTGTAATACATCTTATAAGATAAAAATGCCTCTATTACTACTTTTAAAGCTCTTTTACTCCCCCTCCTAAACTAATATTCGCCAGAACTATAGAAATTGTACTGACAAGGAAGTTAGCGAAAATGACAAAAACAAAATTATAAAGAAAAAAAGGTAGAGGAAGGCAAGTTTAAATTTGCATTTATTCACAAATACAGATATATAGATTAAAAATAATTGGTCCCCGTCGAAGGGGGATTTGATTTTGGGATATGTTTTGTTTAAACCCCTTTGTTTTTTCCAAAGCATATAAAAAATAATTTAGTTAGACGTTTTTTGAAACCAAATAGGATTGAGAGGTAAATTTCACATTTTAGACAACTCTAGCTATGAAAACATGGGGGTTGTCTATATACTGGAGTGCCCTTGTGGTCTCCATGTGAAAAATTAAGACTTGCATAAATTAACATATTTACAATATAAAAGTTGGTATTAAAATGTATATTTTCTGTCTACACTTCAAAAATGCCATAGTAGTTCCCTAGTGGGAATGAAATTTCAGGGTTTAGAAGTTATAAATAAAAAAATTGCATTTTTTGGGGGGATTTCCTCTCTGGGAACAATACAGCTGAAGTGTTTAAATGTGGATTTTTATGTGCTGTTTAAGTTTAGTATTTTATTGTGTTTTTATATAGGTTAGTAATGGTGTGAGGTTTTCATTGGATGCCAATGATCATGAGTTAAAATGATTCTGGATAGCTCCTTATTTAGTCTTGGGTGAAAAGGGAATCCCGAAGCCTATGGGTTGAAAATTGAAATGCTTCGAGGAAGGTTCACTAAAGATATTTGGCTGAAAATGTTGATATCTTGAGCATGGTTTTCTGAAGCTGATTGGCTGAAAATTGAAATGCCTTATAGTGTAATTTATTACATAATGATTACTATTTTTGTTATTCTAATAAGCTTTTTTTATAGGGAATGTTTTAAATGTATTTGTTTTAATAATGAGTGTAATGGATTTGTGGATTTTAAGAGATTCCTGGAAAAGATATCTATGCCCCGGAAGAAGCATTAATGAAACTCGCAACACAGTAAAACAGTCTTAGAGATGTGAAGACCGCGCTGCTGGTATACAGATCGCTCCTTCAGATCCTGGATCCAACCAAGACATCAACACCGCCAGTACATCCTCGTAGTGCAATGCATACCTTCTCAAAATATTCCTGTCAGGATCCAAAAACACCACAATAGTGACGGACCCTCAGGGTTATATTTTAAACAGCTTTTATTGTACTCACAAGCGTATGTTAAAAAGAGGCACTTCACAACTATACATCCGGTGTCCTTGCCTAGTGTTCAACACTAGGCTACATGATTGTGACACTTTGTGTGCAAGTTAACCATTTTTAACCTATTTCTTGTGGTGTAATTTATGACATTGGAGTAGCTCGGACCATCAGTTTACTTCTAAATTCTAAGGAAAGGTGAAGGGGAAAGAGAAGCATGCATGCTAACATATATGAGGGAAAAGAGCTCATAAGTGGAAAAAGAGGCATTTTCTCTTATACAAAATATTACAAAGTGTTATATGTGTAATTTTGATTTATTCACAATTGTGTGAAATATTAGTGACCATTTAAAGGTATATTCCCACCTGGTAGATATGTTGTAGAATATTTTGTGACTGAACAAACAGTTTCATTCATCTGAATGGTCTTGGAATATAAATTTCTGTAATCCACATCCAGGCAGCTACAGAAATTTCTGTAACCATACTGACATGTAAATATATAGTGTGCACAATTATTAGACAACTTGTATTTTTGAGGTTTTGTTTTATTATTGAACTACAGTGCTGTGATTCTAAAATACTAATAAACCTCAAACCTGAATATTTAAGAAAGTAAAAGTGAGGTTTTGGCTTTCTTAGGAGAATATCTATGTGTGCATAATTATTGGACAACCATTAGTGTGCAGAATTATTATGTAACAAAATAAAAAAGGATGTTCCATCTCACTTGTTTTTCATCTGTTGAAGTAAGAATAATAAAGAAACAACTCAAAATTTACAAATAAGCATTTCTGACATTTAAAAAAAAAAGTGACCAATATAGCCACTAGTGTTGACTAAATTGAAGTATCCAAAGCCTCTCCACGATCAAGTAGTGAAGTGAGTATATATACTCACAAAATGAGAAAACAAATCCAGAAAATCATATTGTCTGATTTTGAAAGAATTTATTTGAAATTTATGGTGGAAAATAAGTATTTGGTCAACATCAAAAGTTCATCTCAATATTTTGTTATATATCCTTTGTTGGCAATGATAGAGGTCAAACGTTTTCTGTAAGTCTTTACATGGTTGGCACACACTGTTGCTGGTATGTTGGCCTATTCCTCCATGCAGATCTCCTCTAGAGCAGTGATGTTTTGGGGCTGTCGCTGGGCAACACAGACTTTCAACTCCCTCCAAAGGTTTTCTATGGGGTTGAGATCTGAAGACTGGCAAGGCCACTCCAGGACCTTGAAATGCTTCTTACGAAGCCACTCCTTCGTTGCCCTGGCGGTGTGCTTGGGATCATTGTCATGCTGAAAGACCCAGCCACTTTTCATCTTCAATGCCCTTGCCGATGAAAGGAGGTTTGCACTCAAAATCTCACGATACATGGCCCCATTCATTCTTTCATGTACACGGATCAATCGTCCTGGTCCCTTTGAAGAGAAACAGCCCCAAAGCATGATGTTGCCACCCCCATGCTTCACAGGAGGTATGGTGTTCTTTGGATGCAACTTAGCATTCACTCTCCTCCAAACACGACGAGTTGTGTTTCTACCAAACATAGTAACATAGTAACATAGTTTATAAGGCCGAAAAAAAGACATCTGTCCATCCAGTTCGACCTGTTTTCCTACAAGTTGATCCAGAGGAAGGCAAAAAACCCCTGTGGGGTAGAAGCCAATTTTCCTCACTTTAGGGGAAAAAATCCTTCCCGACTCCAATCAGGCAATCAGAATTACTCCCTGGATCAACAACAACCCATATCTAGTAACTATAACCTGTAATATTATTACCCTCCAGAAATACATCCAGGCCCCTCTTGAACTCTTTTAGTGAACTTACCATCACCACCTCCTCAGGCAGAGAGTTCCATAGTCTCACTGCTCTTACCGTAAAGAATCCTCTTCTATTTTTGTGAACAAACCTTCTTTCCTCCAGGCGCAGAGGATGTCCCCTCGTCATGGTCACTGTCCTTGGGATAAAGAGATCATGGGAGAGATCTCTGTACTGACCCCTGATATATTTATACATAGTTATTAGATCTCCCCTCAGTCGTCTTTTTTCTAAAGTGAATAACCCTAATTTTGATAATCTTTCTGGGTACTGTAGTCCACCCATTCCAGCTATGACTTTAGTTGCCCTCCTCTGAACCCTCTCCAGCTCTGCTATGTCTGCCTTGTTCACAGGAGCCCAGAACTGTACACAGTACTCCATGTGCGGTCTGACTAGTGATTTGTAAAGTGGCAGGACTATGTTCTCATCACGGGCATCTATGCCCCTTTTGATGCAACCCATTATCTTATTGGCCTTGGCAGCAGCTGTCTGACACTGGTTTCTGGAGCTTAGTTTGCTGTTCACTAAAATTCCTAGGTCCTTTTCCATGTCAGAGTTACCCAATGTTTACCATTTAGTATGTACTGGTGACTTGCATTATTCCTTCCCATATGCATAACCTTACATTTGTCAGTGTTAAACCTCATCTGCCACTTCTCTGCCCAAGCCTCCAGTCTATCCAGATCCATCTGTAGTAGTGTACTGTCCTCTTCTGTGTTAATTACTTTACACAGTTTAGTGTCATCTGCAAAAATTGATATTTTACTGTGCAAGCCTTCTACAAGATCATTAATAAATATATTGAAGAGAATAGGGCCCAATACTGACCCCTGTGGTACCCCACTAGTTACAGTGACCCAATCTGAGTATGTACCATTAATAACCACCCTCTGTTTTCTATCACTGAGCCATTTACTTACCCACATACAGACATTTTCTCCAAGGCCAAGCATTCTCATTTTATATACTAACCTTTTATGTGGTACAGTGTCAAACGCTTTGGAGAAGTCCAGATATACGACATCCATTGATTCCCTGCGGTCAAGTCTAGAACTTACCTCCTCATAGAAACTGATTAAATTGGTTTGACACGACCGATCCCTCATGAAGCCATGCTGATATGGAGTTATTTGCTTATTTTCATTGAGGTACTCCAAGATAGCATCTCTTAGAAAACCTTCAAACAGTTTACCCACTACAGATGTTAAACTTACCGGCCTATAGTTCCCGTGCTCTGTTTTTGGACCCTTTTTGAATATTGGCACCACATTTGCTATGCGCCAATCCTGTGGAACACTCCCTGTCAATATAGAGTCCTTAAATATCAAGTATAAGGGTCTGGCAATGACATTACTTAATTCTCTTAGGATACGTGGGTGTATGCCATCCGGTCCTGACGATTTGTCTATTTTAATCTTTTTAAGACGCCCCAGTACTTCTTCCTGGGTCAGACAGGACACTTTTAAAGGGGAATTCACTTTTATATTCTGCATTTCATCTGACAGTTTATTTTCCTCAGTGAATACAGTGGAGAAAAAAATATTTAAGAGTTTTGCTTTCTCCTCATCGCTCTCTGCTACTCCCCCCTCATTACTCTGTACGGGGCCGACACCTTCAGATTTATACTTTTTAGTATTTATATAATTGAACAGTTCTACTTTGGTTTCATCTGACCATATGACATTCTCCCAATACTCTTCTAGAACATACAAATGCAGACGGGCCCGGATATTTACTGGCTTAAGCAGGGGGACACGTCTGGCACTGCAAGATCTGAGTCCCTGGCGGCGTAGTGTGTTACCGACGGTAGCCTTTGTTACGTTGGTCCCAGCTTTCTGCAGGTCATTCACTAGGTCCCCCCGTGTGGTTCTGGGATTTTTGCTCACAGTTCTTGTGATCATTTTGACCCCACGGGGTGAGATCTTGCGTGGAGCTCCTGATCGCGGGAGATTATCAGTGGTTTTGTATGTCTTTCATTTTCTAACTATTGCTCCTACAGTTGATTTCTTCACACCAAGCTGCTTGCCTATTGCAGATTCAGTCTTCCCAGCCTGGTGCAGGTCTACAATTTTGTTTCTGGTGTCCTTCAACAGCTCTTTGGTCTTCACCATAGTGGAGTTTGGAGTGTGACTGTTTGAGGTTGTGGACAGGTGTCTTTTATACTGATAACAAGTTCAAACAGGTGCCATTACTACAGGTAATGAGTGGAGGACAGAGGAGCCTCTTAAAGAAGAAGTTACAGGTCTGTGAGAGCCAGAAATCTTACTTGTTTGTAGGTGACCAAAAACTTATTTTCCACCATAATTTGCAAATAAATTCTTTAAAAATCAGACAATGTGATTTTCTGGATTTGTTTTCTCATTTTGTCTCTCATAGCTGAGGTCTACCTATGATGTCAATTACAGGCCTCTCTCATCTTTTTAAGTGGGAGAACTTGCACAATTGGTGGCTAACTAAATACTTTTTTCCCTCACTATATATATATATATATATATATATATATATATATATATATATACAGTATATATATATAATTTTTTTTTAACCCAGGATTAACCCCTGAGCACCTGAATGTGAGTCTCAGATGCCATGATCAGTGTTGAATGCGGCATCTGGGGGGTTAAATGATGGGGGGCAGCGCAATCACTGTTTCCTGTCATTGCGCCTGCTCCATACACTAAAAAGCGATTTGTGACAAAGTAATTCGTTAAAAAATCATATTTCTTGACAAAGTTCAGCTAAGCTATTGAATCAAATTTTTAAAAACTTCACTCAACACAAATAGCCACTCTTCTTTTCAATACCCGTAAGTCATAAGCCTTCAATCCATGGAGTCTGTAAACTTCTTAACCTGTTGACGATCAACTGTTCAGAGAGGTGTACTGTTTCCTTAAATCTTCCATTTAAGAAGGGGAGTTCTCAATAGGATTTAGTTCAGGTGAGGAAGTGGGCCATGTCATTATTCTTTTTATCTTTAAGGTTTTTACTGGCTAGCCATGCATTGGAGTACTTTGATGCATGCAATGGAGCATTGTCCTGCATAAAAATAATGGTTTTCTTGAAAGATGCAGACTTTTTCCTGTACCACTGCTTGATGAAAATGTCTTAGGTAGTAGGTTTGGGAGTTGATTTTGAGTCCATCTTCAACATGAAAAGGTCCCAGTAGCTCATCTTTAATAATACCAGCCTATAGCAGTACCGCACCTCGACCTTGCTGGCGTCTGAATCAAAGTGGAGCTCTGTGCCCGTTACTGACCCTGTCACAGGGTCATCCATCTGGTCTGTCAAAAGTCACTCTCATCTCATTAATCCATAAAACCTTTGAAAATTCTGTCTTCAGATACTTCTTGGCCCAGTCTTGATGTTTCAACTTATGTGTCTTGTTCAGTGGTGGTTGGACTTCAGGCTTCCTTACTTTGGTTACATCTCTAAGCACTGAATAGCTTGTACTTCTGGGCACTCCAGGGAGGACGCAGTTTTGGAATATGACAGCACTGGAGGATAATGGGTTCCTGGTTATTTTACATTTGATTCTTCTCAAATTTTTGAGAGTTAATTTGTGTCTTTTTTCTCAAGACGTTTCTTGCAACCTTGTTGACTATTTGCAACAAAGTCTTTAATGGTTCTGTGATCAAGCCCAATATCTTAGCAATTTCAAGAATTCTGCATCTCTGTGAAAGAATTTTAATAATTTTGACTTTTCAGACAGTTAAATCTCCTTTTGGCCCATTTTGCCAGAGGAAAACAAGCTGCCCAATAATTATGCACACCTTGATATAGGGTCTTGATCTCCTTAGGCCACATCATCCCTCCTTACACAAATAGACATCACCTGATATGCTTCAATCCAATAAGCATTGGAGTTGGAAAATATGCATAAAAATGATGATATTGTCAAAGTACTCACTTGCCTAATAATTGTGTACACCCTAATTAGTATTTTTTGGAGCAGGTGATACCATTGCATCTACACAATTATGTTGAGATTTGAACATGCCACGCACATCACTTAAGGTTTGGTGGGGCATATTAGTAAGCACTTCTATCTTAGAGCCAGAAAAGGGAAAAAATAAAAATATTTTAGCCATTTTTTTCTTCATTCGTGCTTTGACGAGGTCAGTCATTTCTGGCCGTACCTGATCTTCTACACTATTTTTACAGGAGGTACTTTTATGAAGAGCCATTTTTCATTGATGTGAAGATAAATAAAATGTTACTTTCTTTTACTGGAACATGGTATTAAGTAAGAAATATGATTTCCAAAAGATATAGTAATTTCAGATATGCTGTAACTTCATCTTCGGATACAGTTCAGATTTATTGTCATACTGAAAGAGACATTTCAGAACTAGACTAGTGATATGTTCACAAACTTGAGAAAGTAGTAATCTTAGCGATCACATGATGCAGTTCAAACGATAAGAAGTTACCAGTAATCATCTGTTGTTTTATACTAAATACAGGTCATCATCCACATGAAGCACATACAATTACAGTGCCTTGCGAAAGTATTCGGCCCCCTGGAACTTTTCAACCTTTAGCCACATTTCAGGCTTCAAACAAAAAGATATAACATTTTACATTTTTGGTGAAGAATCAACAACAAGTGGGTCACAATTGTGAAGTGGAGAGAGATTTATTGGATCATTTAAACTTTTTTTGTAATAAAACTGAAAAGTGGGGTGTGCAAAATTATTCGGCCCCCATGCGTTAATACTTTGTTGCGCCACCTTTTGCTGCGATTACAGCTCCAAGTCGCTTGGGGTATGTCTCTATCAGTTTTGCACATCTAGAGACTGAAAATCTTGCCTATTCTTCCTTGCAAAACAGCTCGAGCTCTTTGAGGTTGGATGGAGAGCGTTTGTGAACAGCAGTTTTCAGCTCTTTCCACATATTCTCAATTGGATTCAGGTCTGGATTTTGGCTTGGCCATTCTAAGACCTGGATACGTTTATTTTTTAACCATTCCATTGTAGATTTTGCTTTATGTTTGGGATCATTGTCTTGTTGGAAGATAAATCTCCGTCCTAGTCTCAGGTCTTTTGCAGACTCCAACAGGTTTTCATCCAGAATGGTCCTGTATTTGGCTCAATCCATCTTCCCATCAATTTTAACCATCTTCCCTGTCCCTGCTGATGAAAAGCAGGCCCAAACCATGATGCTGCCACCACCATGTTTGACAGTGGGGATGGTATGTTCAGGGTGATGAGCTGTGTTGCTTTTACGCCAAACATATCGTTTTGCATTGTTTCCAAAAAGTTGGATTTTGGTTTCATCTGACCAGAGCACCTTCTTCCACATGTTTGCTGTGTCTCCCAGGTGGCTTGTGGCAAACTGTAAACGAGACTTTTTATGGATATCTTTGAGAAATGGCTTTCTTCTTGCCACTCTTCCATAAAGGCCAGATTTGTGAAGTGTTGGACTGATTGTTGTCCTATGGACAGACTCTCCCACCTCAGCTGTAGATCTCTGCAGTTCACCTAGAGTGATCATGGGCCTCTTGGCTGCATCTCTGATCAGTCTTCTCCTTGTTTGAGATGAAAGTTTAGAGGGACGGCCGGATCTTGGTAGATTTGCAGTGGTCTGATACTACTTCCATTTCAATATGATCGCTTGCGCAGTGCTCCTTGGGATTTTTAAAGCTTGGGAAATCTTTTGGTATCCAAATCCGTCTTTAAACTTCTCCACAACAGTATCACGGACCTGCCTGGTGTGTTCCTTGGTCTTCATGATGCTCTCTGTGCTTTAAACAGAACCCTGAGACTATCACAGAGCAGGTGCATTTATACGGAGACTTGATTACACACAGGTGGATTCTATTTATCTTCATCAGTCATTTAGGACAACATTGGATCATTCAGAGATCCTCAATGAACTTCTGGAGTGAGTTTTCTGAACTGAAAGTAAATGGGCCGAATAATTTTCCGCGCCCAACTTTTCAGTTTTATTATTACAAAAAAAGTTTAAATGATCCAATAAATTTAGTTCCACTTCACAATTGAGACCCACTTGATTCTTCACCAAAAATGTAAAATGTTATATCTTTTTGTTTGAAGCCTGAAATGTGGCAAAAGGTTGAAAAGTTCCAGGGGGCCGAATACTTTTGCAAGGCACAGTACGTACGTAACAATATTCCACTATCCATGAGCATAACTATTGATACCAGGCCTACCCCTGAGAAAGCACTAACAGAAAAAGGGGTTTGTATATAAAATGGTCTGTATATAAAATATAGTCTTTTGATGATATCATACTTTGTCCTAAATTATTAACATATTTCAAAAACAAGTTAGCTTGCAAAAAAGTGCTATAAAAGCAACCAAATCCCTAGTCTCAATTTTAAAGCAGTTTACAGTATATATTCCTGAGATGCTCTGAAACGTATAGTGATATTAATGTAATGGTACAAATTACAAAATGATTGATACACTATACAAAATCTATTTAAGATTTTCTAATTTTCTTTAGTTATTATGCATGCATTATCAGATATGCAGGTTGATAATTGGAAACCTAAAGATGTTGTCTACTTTGTACAATGCCAGTTTCTTAGAAGGGTCTTTCAATGTTAAGCTTATCAAACAAATCAGGCACAAAGCATTCTATACCACTACATAACATAGAGCTATAGCATGGAGTCCTCCAGGGGGAGAAACACCCCTTGTATCCATTTTTTGTTGACGATACTGAATAGAGAACCACATATATTAAAGAGGTAGTCCAGGATAATTAAAAAATCTTATACAAGTGCCCCAATTTACTCTTCACTCTTTCTCCAGCACTGTTCTCTGCAGCGCTGGTCCGGTCCTCCTGCTACTGCTTTACAACTGCAGTGGGGATGTCCCGCTATACCAGAAATTACCACTTTAGTTTGTAAACAGCCACTGACCACTGTCCTCAGTGGTCAACTGGATACTGGCATGCCACCACTGCAGTTTATAATCAAGTTCTCACAGGTGGACTTGACCAGCATGGCACAAATTGTGATGCTTGAGAAGGTGGTGCATTTATCATTTTTTTTTAGCCAACTGGGTGGCTTTTCTGAGAATTTTAATTACGTTGGACAACCCCTGTAGCTCAGAATTTATAAAGATGGTTTGATAATAGGTTTTGTAAACCAGACAACCAATTTAAATGAAACATCATCAGAGAAGTCTAACCATCTTGTATTGCAGTATCTATGGATACCTACAAAGTTGACATAGACAAATATGTCACTGTAGGGTTCATTTTTTGATAAATCACATACATTTTTTTGTCATTTGTCATCAACTCTTCATAAGAAAACCACAGGGAGTATTGTGCAGTCAGATAACAAACCAGCCGGATTCCCTCAGCATCGTAATCATGTAATCACCATAGTCAGTTACAATCCATCAGGTTATCAAAGGCTTAAATATGAATATGTGTGGAGAAGGCTTAAACTGTATCAATATGCAAAAAATTGGTGACGTACAAAAATAAAGTAACTGGTTAGGAATAATGCAGAAATATTGATTTATAAGGGCATAAATGTCAGTCTCTCACTGATCTCAAGAATAATTGCAAGGATCCCTTGTTTCTAGAAGAAGGGTGGCTACACATGTATGCTCACTCTCACTGATAGTCTAAACATGCCCATACACATTAGATGAATGTTGCCAAACCCAACAATTTTGATGAGACCGAATGACCACCTAATGTGTAAGGAGGTGGCCTGACTCTCCCCTGAAGTCAGATGTAAAGAGTAAAAAAGGTCATTCTCATGGGAAATGAGCTCCTGGCAGAGGTTTTTAGCTGCAGCTTACTCCTATGTCCCGACTGAGAACACATGAATGCTCGCCCTTGCCTGTATGTGTATGGTGGAAAGAGGGGGGGGAATCAAGAGAAATATTTTCCAAAAGCTATTTAAATACAGTAGACCTTTTCCTGACATGTCTGCTTTAGTAACTCTTTGTATTCTCCAGCAGTAAGAAATATGGAGTATTATGATTCTAAATTGTTCATTGATTACTGGGTGTTGCCTTTGGGGGCATCTCCATTCACAGTCTGATACTGCCAGCACTGATTGGATAGAGTCAGGCTGTGCAGTGACACATCCAGAAAGGCAACACCCAGTTGTCAATTCATTTATAAACTTCTAGAATAAATAACTGAGGAACAGAACAACATACAGTCTAAAGAATGGTTGCTCCAAATTGTGATTTCAGGTGGAATACAATTATTTACTAAACTAGTTGTGTATAGAGTGGTGGCAGGTCCTTTTTAAACTGTATTAAACTGTATAAGTATTAATTAATTTGTCTTAACCCCCTCTGAATCTACGTTTAGAAGTCTCGGTCATTCAGCTATCATAGTGTGAAAACTCAAAAGAGAAGGCTGTGAACCACTGGGTATGACCACCCACATAACTCCAAAGAAAAGGATGAGCAGAGATTTAGATCCATAAATAGCAAGTAAGGCTACTTTCACACTAGCGTTTTGGAATTCCGGTATTGAGCTCCGTCATAGGGGCTCAATACCGGAATAAAACGCTTCAGTTTTGTCCCCATTCATTGTCAATGGGGACAAAACTGAACTGAGGACAACGGAATGCTCCTAGAAGCATTCCGTTCCATCTTCAGACCGGAGAACAAACCGCAACATGCTGCGGTTTGCTCTCTGGTCTGGGCATCCGCACCAAGACGGATCCGGAATGACCCCCAATGCAAGTCAATGGGGAGGGATCCGTTTGGTGTGACACACTAGTAAACATATCCGTCCTCCATTGACTTTCAATGGAGTTAATTCCGGAACCGTTTAAAAGATGTTAAAGATAATACAACCGGATCCGTTCATTACGAATCCACAAGGTTGTATTATCACTACGGATCCGGCTGGCCCCTTCACCCACCGGATCCGTAGTAAAGGCTAGTGTGAAAGTAGCCTTAGGCTGCTTTCTCATGACCATGTGTGGTCCAGGAAATCAGGTCCATGTGGTGACCACATTTCCTGGACTCGCATTTGTGACAGGAAATGTGTCCATGAATGTACTGAATACTGAATCTTTTCTCAGATATATGAATATTAGTCTTCTCAGCTCTTTAACATTTGGCCTGCAGATCAAACTGAATTTTCAATAATGTGGAAGCAAATAAAATAAGAAGATCAATTCATTTAATATCTTACAGAGAAGAAGTGATCTTGTATGATATTATAAATGTGACTGACTATCTGGTTGGAAAGGAGAATGGTAAGTAAAGGCGCCTTTACACTGCGCTAAGTGAGAAGACAGTTATCTGGAAGAAAACCTTCTTGATAATTGCCTGCTCATCAGTGAAGGTTAAGAGCTGGACTTACATGCAGCCATCGCCTCCACTGTATGAGGATGTCAATTACTATCAATTGTCCTCTTACAAATTCATTGTTTCTGGTCAGCAGATCACTGTTTACTAGAGTTGAGCGAACGTGCTCGTAATGAGCACTGTACTGCTCGGATCCCCTGCGCTCGCATGGGCGCAGCCATCCGGATCCGTCCTCCTCACCCGACGGATCCGGATGCCTGCGCCCATGCGAGCGCAGGGGATCCGAGCAGTACAGTGCTCGTTACGTGCACGTTCGCTCAACTCTACTGTTTACACAGCACAATCTACTGCCCCAAAATGATGACTGAGGTGTCCGCATCAAAGATCATTTCACCTGATGAATGAGCATTTTTCTCATTTATTGGGTGATAAATGTCTCCTTTACACTGGCAGATTCATATGAGCGTTCATTACAGATAATCTGCCCAAAAATTGGGTCGTGTAAATCTGCCATAAGAAACCAGAAACAGATCATGATAATGGAAGAACATAATCCTTTACTAGCACACCATGTTGTTGGACATGTAAAACTGATGCTGAAGGACTGAAAGCATTAAATGAGGCAAGGACAGCACAAAATATGTACGAGTTGTACAGAATTAGAAAAATATGGCTACTTTCTTCCAAAAACACATCTAACTACAGGTTACGTGTGGCATTGCAGCTCAGTCCCATACACATCATTTTCTAATCCTGTACTATCTCTTTAAATACATAACTTTATAATAGTTGTTTAAGGTTAGAAAAAACAGCATGTTTCCCATAAACAGCACCACTAATGCCCATGGGCCTCTAATATTGCAGTTCAGCCCCATTAAAATGAGTAGCGGTGAAGTGCACGTCCCACAGATAAGAGTGACTCTGTTTCTGGGAAAAAAATATTGTAATCTCACGCAACCCCTTTAAGTGAGCAAGTGATAAGCAGCCGTGATCAACATGGACAAGAGAGAGTTCTAAGCAGATATGAACTTTATGAACTAAAATATTATCCAGCATGTAGCGAATCCAGCAGTCTATAGTATTGCTGTACTGTATTTTATAATCTACAGGTAAAACATACCTCTTCATGAAGCCAAATTCCTGTGCCCATTTTCTTAATCCACTGATTAACAACCAGTTCTGCACCCTTAACTTGACTGCAAGACATGGAAGTTCACCACTTTAAAGGGGTTGTTCGGTTTTCCCATATTGATGACCTATACTCAGGATTGGTCATCAATATCAAATCGTTGGGGGTCTGACTCCCATCACCCCCGCTAATCAACTATTTGAAGAGACTACAGCGCTAATGCGAGCACTTCAGTCTCTTCACTGTTAGCCTGCACGCCGTCAACATTGCAGCGCAATGTAACTAAACTGTTCTGTCCCATTTAAGTGCAGGCAAACAGTGAAGAGACCAGCTTCAAATATAGGTCATCAGTTTCAAACATGGGTAATCAATATGGGAAAACCGGACAACCCTTTTAATAAAGCATATATCCCATTGTCGCAGCAAGTGACCACACTCATATTTATATATATTGGGGTCTCTTATCAAGGACTGGTGTGTTGCAACTTTTTTTTACGGCAAAAGCCGGAGTAACCTTCTTAGTAAATGACCCCCTTTGTTTCTATACTAACTTCTATATTTATTATTAGTGTACTAAAGAAGATAGAAGAAAAGCACAATATACTTGGTTCATTGTGATTTTTGTCAAACGTGTAAACTGGTATTTTAGTAAGTAATATTTCTCAAATAACATTAAAATAAAATTTTCTATGAGCAAATCAAAACTGTACACTTGCCTCTTTAATTGTGCTAACAAAATGTTTTCCTCCTTGAACTGCTGTAATATAGCCCTCTATGTGTGTTATGCCCCTATTATACAGGATGAATTTCACGCCAGTTATCAGGAACACGAAAGTGTTCATAGAAATCCTAATTACCTGGCCCTTATAATTCTTTTTCCCCAGACTGGAAGCTCTGTTGGAAATGATCAACCACTATTTGCATAAGCATTTCAATAGCTGTTAATTAAGGTTGTCCAATTGCCTGATGAAGAAGAAAAAGAAAAACAAAGAACCGGCACTCCATAGTGTAAATTGTACAAAAACAAAGAGCATACACTATCCACATAGAAGGCCTTGAAAGTGGTGTTCCACCTGCAGTCTGCAAGGTGGCTGCTGCTGCCTCTGTGCGATCTAGTCGAGCGGTGATCCCAATGAACAGTAGTCAAGGTAATAAATAACGGATTTGGGGCGATGCCATACCAGGATAAAATAAATTGATTGGTAAAATAAAAAAACATAATACATTTTGATGAGGAACCGTCAGCTTCCTCAGGTGCAGATAAAACAGTGTTTAAAGGTGCGGTGTATACACACACAGGAATTCAAGGGGTGGAACACTACAAGATGCAATTGATTTGGCAGACAACTAGTGTTGGGCGAGCATGCTTGGCAGAACACTAGCCGAACACCGCGTGTGCTTGAGCGCCATGCTCGAGTCCCCTCCCCGCACGTTTCTTGGCTGCTATGCAGCCAATCAGCGTGCGGGAAGGCACTGGCATTCACTGTAATGCCGTAGCGATGTTGGCTACTGGCATTACAGTGATTGGCTGGCCGGGAACGTGTCATCGGCTCAGTCTTAGTCAGGGAGAGCTGCTGCAAGGAGGGACAGATAGTGTAGGGATAGAAATTGGCTTTTAAGGGCTATTATATCTGGCTGCAATATATTTTTTTTGGGGGGGGGTCAAAAATTGCGCAAGGTTGCCTGACCTAAGCACCACCTGCGTTTCTGTATCCTATATACCTGACATCCGTTGCTATTTTTTCTGCGGCTAATCAAGGCGACGTTACCTGCGCTGCGTCTGCTGTATTATGTTTGCGCAAAGAAGGGTCAGATAGTGTAGGGATAGGATTTGGCTAGGCAGGGCTAGTTGTTCTGTTTAAAAGACCCAAAAGTCCTTTTAAGGACTGTTGTTATATCTGGCTGCAATATTTTTTTTCTTTTGGGGCAAAAATAACGCAAGTTTGCCTGACCCTAACACCACCTGCACAGCGTGTGCATTATAAAGTTTCTGTATCCTATATACCTGACATCCGGTGTTATTTTTACTGCTGCTAATAAGGCGACATTACCTGTGTTGCGTGTGCATTATAACATTTCTGTATCCTATATACCTGACATCCGGTGTCATTTTTTCTGCCGTTAATCAAGGCGACATTACCTGTGTTGCGTGTGCATTATAACGTTTCTGTATCCTATATACCTCACATCCGGTGTCATTTTTTCTGCCGTTAATCAAGGCAACATTACCTGTGTTGCGTGTGCATTATAACGCTTCTGTATTCTATATACCTGACATCCGTTGCTATTTTTTCTGCCGCTAATCAAGGCGGCATTACCTGCGCTGCGTCTGCTGTATAACGTTTGCGCAAGGAGGGACAGATAGTGTAGGGATAGGATTTGGCTAGGCAGGGCTAGTTGTTATGTTTAAAAGACCCAAAAGTCCTTTTAAGGACTGTTGTTATATCTGGCTGCAGTATTTTTTTTTCTTTTGAGGCAAAAATAACGCAAGTTTGCCTGACCCTAACACCACCTGCACAGCGTGAGCATTATAATGTTTCTGTATCCTATATACCTGACAACCGGTGTTATTTTTACTGCCGCTAATCAAGGCGACATTACCTGTGTTGCGTCTGCTATTTAACGTTTATGTATCCTAAATATTTCTGACATTCGGTGTAATTTTTCTGCTCATATACTTAAAAAAAATCTGCGCTACTGTACTTGTGACAAACTTGCATATATACCATTTAATATGCGCAAGGCGAGCAGTAAGGGACAGGGAAGTGGACGTGCTACTGATGATGCATGCAGAGACCATGGCTCTGGGCGCGGTGAAACTGTGCCTGCTGACAGAGTACAAGAAACAAAGTCATCCAAAACTCCTAGCTTTATATCCTAGTTTAAAGGGCGGCGCAAGACACCACTCTTGACGCCACACCAGTGCGACCAGGTAGTCGGTTGGATTGCAGCAGATAATGCTTCCAGTCGGTTAAGCACCACCCTCTCTTCCACAAAGTCCAGTCTCAGTAGCCAAGAGTCTGATCAACCACATCCTCACCCTGATCCTCCTTCCTCCCACCATGCAGAGTCTGGGCAAATAAGTGATCCCACACTCGGATATTCCGAGGAGCTTTTTTCATCGCCGTTCCTTGATTTGGTCCTCTTGCCAACCCCACTTGATGAGGGAGGAGCAAACTCATCAGCATCCACAGTCTTAAGAAGATGACGGTGGGGAACGGCAATTAGTGTCTGGCGAGGTGCATGATGATGATGATGATGATGATGATGATGATGAGACACAGTTGCCAATAAGTCAAGGGCAATTAGTGCCTCAAGAGGTTGATGATGAGGATAAGACGCAGTTAAGTCAGGTTCTTGTTAGGTCCCCATGTGAGGAGGAGGACAAGAGTGAGGAAGTGGAAGAGGAGGTGGTGGACCAACCTGGTGACCCAACCTGGGAAGGTGGCAAGCCGAGCGAGGACAGCAGTACAGAGGGGGAGGGATCCGCAGCACCACAACAGGCTGGAAGAGGAAGCGGTGTGGCAAAAGGGAGAAGGCAGGCCACGCCAACCAGTCCCGCAACTCTTCCACAGAGCATCCCCTTGCGGCAATCTCCCTTGCCAAGGGGTAGGCATTCCGCTTTTTTGAGGAAAGTGGTGACGATAAACGAATTGTAATTTGCAACCTGTGCCGTTCCAAAATGAGCAGGGGCGTGAACACCAGCAACCTGACCACCACCAGCATGATCCACCACATGGCAGCAAAGCACCCTAATAGGTGGGCCGAACGCCTGGGTCCATGACCAGTGTCTGCGGGTCACACCACTGCCTCCTCTTCCCCTCTGTTACGTGCTGTCCAAGACGCAGGCCCAGATGCCTCCTGCCCTGCACCTGGACCTTTGCAAGCACCATCAGCAAGCATGTCACTTCAGTGTCCCAGCGCAGCGTTCAAATGTTCTTACCCCAGGCATTTGAACGCAAGCGCAAATACCCAGCCACCCACCCACAGGCCATAGCACTAAATGTGCAACATTTAAAATTGCTGGCCCTGGAAATGTTGCCGTTTAGGCTGGTGGACACCGAGGCTTTTCACAGCCTGATGGCGGCAGCTGTCCTTCGTTACGCAGTCCCCAGCCGCCACTATTTTTCCCGGTGTGGCGTCCCTGCCTTATTCCAGCATGTGTCCCGAAACATAACCTGTGCCCTGACCAACGCAGTTACGGAGAAGGTCCACTTAATGACTGACACATGGACGAGTGCTTCTGGCCAGGAACGCTACATTTCCCTGACGACACACTGGGTGAACGTTGTGGAGGCTGGGAGCGAGTCGTACCCGGGGATGGAACAGGTGCTACCCACGCCGAGGATTGCGGGCCCTACTGCCATCCGGATTTCCGCAACCACCTACAGTAGCGGCTGCAACCCCTCCTTCTCTTCCTCCACCTCCTTCTCCACTTCCACTGCAGAATTCGCATCTTGCAGCACCAGTCAGACTTCAGTCAGTAGCTGGAAGCAGTGTAGCACAGCAGTCGGGAAGTGGCAACAGGCCGTGCTGAAGCTTATTTGCTTAGGTGACAAACAGCACACCGCCGCAGAGCTGTGGCAGGGCATAACGGACCAGGCTGAGCTGTGGCTCTCGCCAGTCAACCTATAGCCAGGCATGGTTGTGTCTGATAACGGCCGCAACTTGGTGGCGGCTTTGGAGCTTGGCAACCTCACACACATACCATGCCTGGCCCATGTCTTCAACTTAGTGGTTCATCGGTTTCTGAAAACCTACCCCAATTTGCCTGAGCTACTAGTGAAGGTGCGCCGCCTGTGTGCCCATTTCCGAAAGTCACCTACAGCTTCAGCTGGTCTGTCAACATTGCAGCAGCGCTTGTGCTTGCCAGCTCACCAACTTCTGGCCGACCTATGCACGCGCTGGAACTCCACCTTCCACATGTTGGGCAGGATTTGTGAGCAGCAGAGGGCAGTAGTGGAATACCAGCTGCAACACGGTCAGCACCTTTCCAGTCACCTTCTGCTCTTCACAAGTGACGAGTGGGCAATGATGTCTGAACTCTGTGAGGTTTTGCACAACTTTGATGAATCTACACAGATGGTGAGCAGTGATAATGCAATTATCAGCGTAACCATCCTACTTCTGTGTCTACTAAAAAGCTCACTGCTCACAATAAAGGCGGATG
Source organism: Rhinella marina (assembly GCA_900303285.1). NCBI lineage: Eukaryota > Metazoa > Chordata > Amphibia > Anura > Bufonidae > Rhinella > Rhinella marina. The sequence goes on along the minus strand of ONZH01026276.1, from coordinate 9,515 downwards.
CTTTGTATGTGGAAGAGGTGGAAATGGGGGAAGACCCTACACAGGGTGATAGCCAGACCACCCTTGGTTCGTCTTCTCAGCGCGAATTGGAGGAGGAGGAGCAGGAGACGGTTGTCACTGCTACAGAGGGTAGTACCCATAGCAGGTTTACGCCATCTCTTTGGCATGGATGGGGCGAAGAGGAGGAAGAGGACGAGGAGATTGAGAGTCATCCTCCTGGTGAGGAGAGTGAAGCCTTATCTGTTGGGACTCTGGCACAAATGGCTGACTTCATGCTATGCTGCCTTTCCCGTGACCCTCGCATCATATGCATTTTAGCCAACACCGACTACTGGTTGTTCACCCTTCTCGACCTCCGCTACAAAGAGAACTTCTCATCTCTTATTCCTCTGTTGTAGAGGACTAGCAAAATGGTGCAATACCAAAAGGCTCTTGTTGAAAAATTGCTCCAAAAATTTCCAGCTGACAACGCTGGTGGCAGAGTACGTACTTCCTTGGCCACCCGAGGAGGGGAGACGAGGGAAACACACAGTAGTTCCAACAAAGGCAGGGCGACACTCTCCATGGCCTGGGACAGTTTCATAACACCCCGCCAGCACCCTCACCCTGATGAGAGGCCTAGTGTCACAACGAGGGAAAAGTTTTGGAAGATGGTGAAGGAGTACCTAGCTGACCGTGTCAGTGTCCTCAGTAGGGTTGAGCAAACCCGAACCGGAAAGTTCGGGTTCGAGTTTGGTGTTCGGGTAATTTTATTATTTTCCATTATAACATGGTTATAACGGAAAATAGTAGCATTCTTAAGGCAGAATGCTAAATAAAATGGCCTTCTAGGGGTTAAAAATAATTAAAAAACTCACCTTGTCCACTTGATCGCTCAGCCGGTGTCTTCCTTCTTCTTTCAGGACCTGCAAAAGGACCTGCGGTGACGTCACCGCGCTTACCACGTGATAAGCGCAATGACATCATCACAGGTCAGGAACTATGATCGACGTCGCCACGCTCACCACGTGGTGAGCGCGGTGACGTCACCGCAGGTCCTGCAAGTCCTGAAAGAAGAAGAAGAAGAAGGAAGACACCGGCTGCGCGATCAAGTGGACAAGGTGAGTTGTTTTTTATTATTTTTAACCCCTAGAAGGCCATTTTATTTAGCATTCTGCCTTAAGAATGCTATTATTTTCCGTTATAACTAGGGTTGAGCGAACGTGCTCGTAACGAGTACTGTACTGCTCGGATCCCCTGCGCTTGCATGGGCGCAGCCATCCGGATCCTTCCTCCTCACCCGACGGATCCGGATGCCTGTGCCCATGCGAGCGCAGGGGATCCGAGCAGTACAGTGCTCGTTACGTGTTATAATGGAAAATAATAAAGGGAAGTTCGGGTCCCCATTGATTTGAATGGGGTCTGGGTTCAGGATGAAGTTCGGGTCAAGTTTGGGTACCAAACCCGAACTTTGACCTGAAGTTCGGCCGAACCCGACGAACCCGAACTTCCTTGGGTTCGCTCATCCCTAGTCCTCAGTGATCCCTCTGTGCCTTATAATTATTGGGTGTCTAAGCTAAACACATGGCACGAACGGCCGTTCTACTCCTTCGAGGTGCTGGCCTTCCCTGCCGCCAGCGTTTTATCTGAGCGGGTATTTAGTGCCGCTGGGGGCATAATAACAAGGCATCGACCTGTCAACTGAAAATGCTGACAGGTTGACGCTTGTCAAAATGAACAAGGCCTGGATTGCCCCTGACTTCTCTACTCCACCAGAGGAAAGCGGCTTAACATGAAGGAACTTTAAATGTGGCTTTTAGGGTGTATTGAATACACTGTATTCCCATGTACCCCTTCCTCTTCTCATCCTCTTCCTCCTCATCCTCCATCATATGAAACTGCTTATTAGGCTGCCCTCGACGTTCACCAGCAGGCCCTCACCACTAATTATTAAGACGGTCACCAACAGGCCCTCACCACTAATTTTTATGACGGTCACCAGCAGGACCTCACCCGTAATTTTTTAGACCGTCAGCTAAGCAGCAGTACATCACCCACAATGTTTTAGATGGTCAGCTCAGCAGCAGGACCTCACCCATAATTTTTTAGATGGTCAGATAAGCAGCAGCATGTCACCAATAACGTTTTAGACGGTCAGCTCAGCAGCAGGACCTCACTCATAATTTTTTAGACGGTCAGCTCAGCAGCAGCAACTCACCCATAATTTTTAGAAGGTCAGCTAAGCAGCAGCACATCACCCATATTGTTTTAGACTGTCAGCTCAGCAGCAGGACCTCATCCATAATTTTTTAGACGGTCAGCTAAGCAGCAGCACATCACTAATAATTTTTTAGACGGTCAGTTCAGCAGCAGCACCTCACCCATAATTTTTGAGATGGTCAGCTAAACAGCAACATGTCACCCATATTGTTTTAGACGGTCAGCTCAGCAGCAGGACCTCACCCATAATTTTTTAGACGGTCAGCTCAGCAGCAGCACGTCACCCATAATTTTTGAGATGGTCAGCTAAGCAGCAGCATGTCACCCATATTGTTTTAGATGGTCAGCATAGCAGCAGGACCTCACCCATAATTTTTTACACGGTCAGCTAAGCAGCAGCACGTCACCCATAATTTTTTTAACGGTCAGCTCAGCAGCAGCACCTCACCCATAATTTTTTAGATGGTCAGCTAAGCAGCAGCACGTCACCCATAATGTTTTAGACGGTCAGCTCAGCAGCAGGACCTCACCCATAATTTTTTAGACGGTCAGCTAAGCAGCAGCACATCACCCATAATTTTTTAGACGGTCAGCTCAGCAGCAGAACCTCACCCATAATTTTTTAGATGGTCAGCTAAGCAGCAGCACGTCACCCATAATGTTTTAGACGGTCAGCTCAGCAGCAGGACCTCACACATAATTTTTTAGACGGTCAGATAAGCAGCAGCATGTCACCCATAATGTTTTAGACGGTCAGCTCAGCAGCAGGACATCACCCATAATTTTTTAGACAGTCAGCTCGGCAGCAGCATGTCACCCATAATGTTTTAGACGGTCAGCTCAGCAGCAGGACATCACCCATAATTTTTTAGACGGTCAGCTCAGCAGCAGCACGTCACCCATAGTGTTTTAGAGGGTCAGCTCAGCAGCAGACCCTCATCCCTAATGTTTTTGAGTGTCAGCAGCAGGCCATCAATCCTAATTTTTCAAGGGTGTGCCTGATGCCCCCCTTTATGTGTAATAAAGGGTGTATTGGAGTGCCTGTTCCTTGTAATTTTTGGCAGCCCTTTCACTTTGTGCATAGGCTTTATGAGTGTTGGAGTCCCATGACATGAACAATTGTACCACAATGTGAATGAGGCCCTCCTTTATGTGATATACCGGTTGTATCGGAGTGCCTGTTTCTTGTAATTTTTGACAGCACTGGCGCTTTATGTACAAGTAAATATATGTTTCCTAACAATATTTCCTCTAAAATCAATGTTATCTTCGGTTTTGGGGGGTATTCTTGTCATTCCGTAAAAGTGGCGTAATACTCGGACAACATCGTTAACAGCAGCGACTTTGGAGTCCAAGATGAATCCAGACATCCTCCCCATGCTCTTCCCAAACCATTTCAGTGGTGTTTCGACCATTTTCTCACCTTTCCCTATGAACCAGACACCCTCCCCTCTTCAGAGCAGTGGGTGCCTTGTTTAGTGCTCAGGTTCTCCCATTGACTTCCATTGTGCTTGGGTGCCCGGTCGAGCACCGCCTAGTGTTCAACCCGAGCACCCGAGCACTGCGGTGCTCAATCATCACTACAGACAACAAATTTACAAATAGGATTAACAAAATGTACAACAATGTACAACAACTGTTCAACAATTAAGTCCGGCGTGGTAAAACAATTGGTAGAGGAACAAAATCAATAAATGTGCTAATTAATATAATTTTTGAAAGTTAAAAGACTAAAGATGAATGAACTGGACTGGTATAGACAAATGCAAAATACAGGGTGGGCCATTTATATGGATACACATAAATAAAATGGGAATGGTTGGTAATATTAACTTCCTGTTTGTGGCACATTAGTATATGGGAGGGGGAAAACTTTTCAAGATGGGTGGTGACCATGGCGGTCATTTTGAAGTCGACCATTTTGGATTCAACTTTAGTTTTTTCAATGGGAAGAGGGTCATGTGACATATCAAACTTAATGAGAATTTCACAAGAAAAGCAATGGCGTGCTTGGTTTTAACGTTACTTTATTCTTTCATGAGTTATTTACAAGCTTCTCTTTGTTTACAGCCATTGACATGTCGCAGAGGTTAACACGTGCGGAGCAGATAGAAATTGTGTTGATGTCTTATGAACGCAGTACCCGGGTCATTGCAGCAGATTTCAATGCAAGTCACCCTACGAGACTACCCATCTCCCATGCTACAGTTAGCAAACTGCTTGCCACGTTTCGTGAAACTGGTTCAGTGTTGGATTTAGCAAAATGTGGATGCATGAAAACTGTCACTAAAGAAGAAACATCAGTGGCTGTCCTAGCTTCATTCAGAAAGAGCCCACAGCGTAGCACTCACCACATGTCACTGGAGAGTGGCATCAGTCGAACATCCCTTCGGCGGATATTAGCTACTCACAAATGGCACCCTTACAAACTCCAGCTGCTGCAGCATCTCAACGAGGATGACCCAGATTGGCACACTGAATTTACTGAATGAGTAAAACAAAAATTGGAACAGGACCCTCAGTTTACACAGAACATTTTGTTCAGTGATGAGGCAAATTTTTATGTGAATGGTGAACAAACAAAACCACCACTATTGGTCTGACACTAACCCACATTGGATAGATCCCTCCAAGACTGTTGGAACAAAAAAAATGATGGTCTGGTGTGGTATATATGTATATGCGGTACAAAGATGGTGGGGCCATTCTTCATCAATAGAAACCTCAAGGCCACTGGATATGTGAAATTGCTACATGATGCTACATAATGATGTGTTTCCCTCTTTATGCACTGAAGCTGGCACGTTCCCTGAGTTTTTACAGCAAGATGGTGCACCACCACATTATGGGTGTCAGGTCCGATCATTCCTAGATGAACAGTTTCCTGGAAAGTGGATTGGTCATCGTGGGCCAGTTGAATGGCCCCCATGGTCTCCCGATCTGACCCCCTTAGACTTTTATCTTTGGGGTCATCTGAAGGCAATTGTCTATGCTGTGAAGATACGAGATGTGCAGCACCTGAAACTACGGAAGCCTGTGCTAGCATTTCTTCTGCGGTGTTGCTATCAGTGTGTGAAGAGTGGGAGAAGAAGGTTGCATTGACAATCCAACACAATGGGCAGCACTTTGAACACATTTTATAAGTGGTCAGAAACTTTTAAATAACTCATAAAAGACTAAAGTTACATTAAAACCAAGCACACCATTGTTTATCTTTTGAAATTCTCAATAAGTTTGATGTGTCACATGACCCTCTTCCCATTGAAAAAACTAAAGTTGGATCCAAAATGGCCAACTTCAAAATGGCCGCCATGGTCACCACTAGAGATGAGCGAACATGCTCTTCCGAGCTTGGTGCTCCTTCGAGCATTAGGGTATTCTCATATGCTCGTTACTCGGACGAACATATCGCGATCCTCGATGAAATGGCATCTTCCTCTTCCGGCATGTTAGGCGCCTTTTCTCAGCCAATCAACATGCTGTTGTGTGCTGCACACTTGCCGGAGTGTAGAAAATATACGTCTTTTCTCTCAGTTATATATCATACAGTTCAGTGACAAATTCAGTGGTTTGCGGTACAATAGCCGCCGTCTAAAGACTAAATTTTTTCTCTTAGTCATATATCATACAGTGCAGTGACAAATTCAGTGGTTTGCAGTACAATAGCTGCCGTCTAAAGACTACGTTTTTTCTCTCAGTTATATATTATACAGTGCAGTGCAAAATTCTGTCGTGTGCTGCACACTAGCCGGAGTGTAGAAAATATACGTCTTTTCTCTCAGTTATATATCATACACTGCAGTGACAAATTCAGTGGTTTGCGGTACAATAGCCGCCGTCTAAAGACTACGTTTTTTCTCTCAGTTTTATATTATATAGTGAAGTGAACATACAAAATGTTGAACCCAAGGGCTAAGGGTCGAGGACGAGGGCGTGGGCGTTCAAGTAGTGTAGGGGGCAGAGGCCGTGGTCCTGGGCAGGATGACACACTACATGTTGATTAGGGAGCAGTGGAACGCCGCAGAGTTTCGCTCCATAGCTTCATCTCGCAACTTCCTGGGTTACGTGGTACACCACTATTGAAACCACAACAGTGCGAACAGGTGATGACGTGGATAGCGGACAATGCGTCCAGTAATTTATCCACCATCCAGTCTTCCACGCAGTTCACCCACACTAGCCAATGTGGTATATATGTATATGTGGTACAAAGATAGTGGGGCCATTCTTCATCAATAGAAACCTCAAGGCCACTGGATATGTGAAATTGCTACATGATGCTACATGATGATGTGTTTCCCTCTTTATGCACTGAAGCTGGCACGTTCCCTGAGTTTTTACAGCAAGATGGTGCACCACCACATTATGGGTTATAAGTGTTTCTGACCACTTATAAAATGTGTTCAAAGTGCTGCCCATTGTGTTGGATTGTCAATGCAACCCTCTTCTCCCACTCTTCACACACTGATAGCAACACCGCAGAAGAAATGCTAGCACAGGCTTCCGTAGTTTCAGGTGCTGCACATCTCGTATATTCACAGCATAGACAATTGCCTTCAGATGACGTTGTTGTCAGGGCAGTAAGTCCGAGGGGGGAGCAGAGTGAGGAATCGGAGGAAGAGCTGGTGGATGATGAGGTGACTGACCCGAGCTGGGTTGGTAATCCAACTCAAGACAGTGCTTCTGAGGGGGAGGCAAGTGCAGCACCAGAACAGGTTGGAAGAGGGGTGGCCAGAGGGAGAAGCAGGGCCAGAGCAGGTAGATCAGCAACTGTTTCACGGAGTCACGCTCCCGTGCCGAGGCCTAGATGTTCGCAAGTCTGGAGGTTTTTTAAAGAAAGTGAGGATGACCGACGGACTGTGGTGTGCAACCTGTGCCACACCAGGATCAGCAGGGGAGCCACCACTACCAGCCTAACCACTACCAGCATGCGCAGGCATATGAGTGCTAAACACCCGACTCAGTGGAACCAAGGCCGTTCACCTCCTGCGGGTCACACCACTGCCCCTTCCCCTGTGTCACATGCTGGCTCAGCGAGTCAACCCCCCCCCGCCAAGGACCCCGGCACGAGCGCCTCCCGCCCTACAACCACCCCTGCACGATCCTCCACAACCTCCACCAATGTGTCCCAGTGCAGCGTTCATCTGTCTTTGCAGCAGATATTTGAGCGCAAGGTCAAATACAATTCCAGCCACCCACATCACAAGCCCTAAACGGAGATGCTGCCCTATAGACTGGTAGAGACTGAGGCTTTCCGCAACCTGATGGCGGTGGATGTCCCTCGGTACTTGGTCCCCAGCTGCCACTATTTTTCCCGATGTGCCGTCCCAGCCCTACACCAGCACGTGTCAGAGAACATCATCCGTGCCCTGACCAACACGGTTAGTGATAAGGTCCACCTAACCACAGACACGTGGACAAGTGCTGCCGGGCAGGGACACTATATCTCCCTGACAGCACATTGGGTTAACTTGGTGGAGGCTGGGACCGAGTCTGACCCTGGGGCCGCTCATGTGCTGCCCACACCGAGGATTGCGGGGACTGCCTCAGACACAGTTTCTCAGGCTTATTATGCCTCTTCCTCCAACCCCTCCTCCTCCTCCTCCTCTCAATTACCATCCGTGAGCACGGCGCCTTCAGTCGGTAGCTCCAGGCGCAGCTGCACTACCGTGGGTAAGCGCCAACAGGCGGTGCTGAAACTGCTGAGCTTAGGTGACAAGAGGCACACCGCCCAAGAGATGTTACAGGGCATCACGGCGCAGACCAATCTTTGGCTGGCGCCGCTGAACCTCAAACCAGGCATGGTTGTGTGTGACAACAGGCGTAACCTGTTGGCGGCTCTGCATCTCGGCAGGCTCACACTAGTGCCATGCCTGGCCCACGTGTTCAATCTTGTGGTTCAGCGGTTCCTCAAGACCTACCCCAATTTGTCTGATTTGCTTACCAAGGTGCGACGCATCTGTGCGCATTTCTGTAAGTCAACCACAGATGCTGCCACCCTCAGGGCAATGCAACGGCGCTCACAACTGCCAGCTCACCGACTGTTGTGCGACGTGCCCACGCGATGGAATTCTACATTACACATGTTAGCCAGGGTTTATCAGCACAGCGGAGCCATTGTAGACTGCCAGATGACAACTTCCACGAGAACTGGTAGTCAGGTTAGTCAGCTTTCTCAAGTCTACAATGAGGAGTGGACGTGGATGTCTGATATCTGTCAGGTGTTAAGCCACTTTGATGAGTCAACGCAGATGGTCAGCGGCGATGCCGCCATTATCAGCGTCACCATCCTGCTGCTTTGTCTGCTGAAAAAGTCACTGCTCAGCATGAAGTCAGAGGCTTTGCGCTTGTCACAGGAGATGGGGGAAGAAGATGCGTTGCTTAATAGCCAGAGCACCCTCAGGTCTGTTTCTCAGCGCGTAGTGGAGGAGGAGGAGGATGAGGAGGAAGAGGAGGAGACTGTTGGCGAGACTGAAGAGGGTACCTATGCTCATTCCTTCTTATCTGTTGAGCGTGTATGGGCTGAAGAGGAGTTGGAGGAGGAGGAGGAAATGGAGAGTCAGCCTACTGAGGAAAGAGAATTCTTGCGTGTTGGGACTCTTGCGCACATGGCTGACTTCATGTTAAGCTGCCTTTCCCATGACCCTCGCATTAGAAGCATTTTTGACAACACCAATTACTGGGTGTTCACCCTCCTGGACCCCCAGTACAAGCAGAACTTTTCACCTGAGCAAGATTATGTCACCCGTCCCCAGTCTAAGCAGAGTAGGGGGGAGCTGTTCAGAAAGATGGTGAGGGAGTACATAGCTGACCATACCAGCATCCTGCGTGATCACTCTGCTCCATACAACTACTGGGTTGCAAAGCTGGACACGTGGCCCGAACTGGCGCTATACGCCTTGGAGGTGCTGGCCTGCCCTGCCGCTAGCGTGTTGTCAGAGCGGGTCTTCAGTGCAGCTGGTGGCATCATCACTGATAAGCGTAAACGCCTGTCAACAGACAGTGCTGACAGGCTGACGCTTATTAAAATGAATAAACCTGGATTTCACCGGAATTCAAATCTGCACCGTGGGAAAGCAGCTCAACATGAACATTGTTTATGTGTCCAATTCCTCTCCTCTCCTCCCCTCCTCCTCCTCCTTCTCTTCATACACAAACGCTGAGCCAACAGGCAATTTTTCAGAGGGCCTACTGGCTCTGTTTTCAAACAATGTTTACAGAGGGCCACCTACCTACTCTCTCCAATCAATTTTTTTACGAGCGTCAACTACAGACACTCAAAAACAATTTATTTTTAGGAGGGTAACTACAGACAC
>ONZH01026275.1:0-16490 GCA_900303285.1 Rhinella marina | reverse complement strand
TGATGTCAGGGCAGGAAGTCCGAGGGGGGAGCAGACTGAGGAATCGGAGGATGACGAGGTGACTGACCCAAGCTGGGTTGATAAGCCGAGTGAAGACAGTGCTTCTGAGGCGGAGGCGAGTGCTGCACCAGAACTGGTTGGAAGAGGCAGTGGTGTGGCCAGAGGGAGAAGCAGGGCCAGAGCTGGTGCATCAGCAGCAACTGTTTCACGTAGTGAAGCTCCCGTGGCAAGGCCTAGATGTTCGCAAGTCTGGAGGTTCTTTAAAGAAAGTGAGGATGACCAACGTACTGTGGTGTGCAACCTGTGCCACACCAGGATCAGCAGGGGTGCCACCACTAGTAGCCTAACCACCACCAGCATGCGCAGGCATATGAGTGCTAAACACCCCACTCAATGGAACCAAGGCCGTTCACCACCTCCTGTGGGTCACACCACTGCTCCTTCCCCTGTGTCACTCGCTGCCTCTGCTAGTCAACCCCCTGTGTCACTCGCTGCCTCTGCTAGTAAACCCCCTGCACAGGACCCCGGCGCGAGTGCCTCATGCCGGAAAACCACACCTTGGCCTCCACGATCCTCCACAGCATCCACCAATGTGTCCCAGTGCAGCGTTCAGCTGTCTTTACAGCAGACGCTGGAGCGCAAGAGGAATACAGTTCCACCCACCCACATGCCCAAGCCCTCAACGTCCACATCTCCAAATTGCTGAGCCTGGAGATGCTGCCCTATAGGCTGGTAGAGACCGAGGCCTTTCGCAATTCCATGGCGGAGGCTGCTACCTCGGTCACGGTCTCTCAGACGTACTATGCCTCCTCCTCTAACCCCTCCTCCTACGAATTACCATCCGTGGGCATGGCGCCTTCAGTCGGTAGCTCTAGGCGCAGCAGCAGTGCCGTGGGTAAGCTCCAGCAGGCGGTGCTCAAACTGCTGAGCTTAGGTGACAAAAGGCACACCGCCCAAGAGCTGTTACAGGGCATCACGGCGCAGACCGATCTGTGGCTGGCACCGCTGAACCTCAAGCCAGGCATGGTTGTGTGTGACAACGGGCGTAACCTGGTGGCGGCTCTGCAACTCGACAGACTGACAGATGTGCCATGCCTGGCCCACATGTTCAATCTCATAGTTCAGCGGTTCCTCAAGACATACCCTAATCTGTCTGATTTGCTCACCAAGGTGCACCGCATCTGTGCACATTTCCGCAAGTCGACCACAGATGCTGTCACTCTCAGGGCAGCGCAGCGCCGCCTACAACTGCCCGCTCACCGACTGTTGTGTGACGTGCCCACAAGATGGAATTTGACAGTAAATGTTATCCAGAGTTTACCAGCAGCGCAGAGCGATTGTAGACTGCCAGATGTCAACTTCCACCAGAACTGGTAGTCAGGTCACTCAGATTCCTCAAGTCTACAATGAGGAGTGGACGTGGATGTCTGATATCTGCCAGGTGTTGACCAACTTTGAGGAGTCAACACAGATGGTCAGCGGTGATGCCGCCATTATCAGCCTCACCATCCCGCTGCTTTGCCTGTTCAAAAAACTCACTGCTCCGCATGAAGTCGGATGCTTTGCGCTTGTCACAAGAGACGGTGGAGGAAGATACGTCGCTTGATAGCCAGAGCACTCTCCGGTCTGTTTCTCAGCACGTATTATCGGAGGGGGATGAGGATGAGGAGGAAGAGGAGGAGAATGTCGGCAAGACAGACGAGGGTACCAGTGCTCAGTCCTTATTAACTCTTGAGCGTGTATGGGCTGAAGAGGAGGACTTGGAGGAGGAGGAAATGGAGAGTCAGGCCAGTGAGGAGAGGGAATTCTTTCGTGTTGGGACTGTGGCGCACATGGCAGACTTCATGTTAGGCTGCCTATCCCGTGACCCTCGCGTTAGAAGAATTTTTTCAAACACTGATTACTGGGTGTTCACTCTCCTGGACCCACGGTACAAGCAGAACCTTTCCACTCTCATCCCTGTAGAGGAAAGGAGTTTGAGAGTGAATCAATATCAACAGGCCCTGGTGCACAAGCTGAAACAATCCTTCCCATCTGACGCCGCTAGCGGCAGAGGGCGTGGTTCTGTGGGCCAAGTAGCGGGGGAGAGGAGGCGAGCAGGCAGCTTGTCCAGCACTGGCAGGGGAACGCTCTCCAAGGCCTTTGCCAGTTTTATGTCACCCCAGCAAGACACTGTCACCTGTCCCCAGTCTAGGCAGAGTAGGGGTGAGCTTTACAGAAAGATGGTGAGGGAGTACCTAGCTGACCATACCAACGTCCGGACCGATCACTCTGCTCCATACAACTACTGGGTTTCAAAGCTGGACACGTTGCCTGAACTGGCGCTGTACGCCTTGGAGGTGCTGGCCTGCCCTGCCGCTAGCGTGTTGTCAGAGCGGGTATTCAGTGCAGCTGGTGGCGTCATCACTGATAAGCGTACACACCTGTCAACTGACAGCACTGACAGGCTGACGCTTATTAAAATGAACAAAGCCTGGATTTCACCGGAATTCAAATCTCCTCCGGGGGAAAGCAGCTAAAGATTAACATTACTTATGTATCCGATTCCTCTTCTCTACTCCTCCTACTCCTCCTTGTCGTCTTTGCCTAACGCTGACCCAAAAAACGCAATTTTTTAGAGGTCCAACTGGCACTCTTTTACCAAAATTTTTCCGGAGGTCCACCTACAGGCCCTCTCTCTAAACAATTTTTCCGGAGGTCCACCTACAGGCCCTCTCTCCAAACAATTTTTCCGGAGGTCCACCTACAGGCCCTCTCTCTAAACAATTTTTCTTTGCACCTAGTTGGGTGCTTCCTTAACATGTGATGGGCATGTGCCTCGCCTTTCTTGGTCTGGGTGAGCACAATTGCCATGAGGGTAACCACCAGGCTGTTGCCTGAGAATTTGGGGTAATGGTGGGATTAGGCAGCCTCAGAGGCATCCATGCATGCTGCCCCTGCTGTTTCCTGTCCATTTCCGTGGTGTTTCCATCATTTTCTGATGTTTCCAGGTTTTCACTCTGCCTTCCCTAGGCGGAGCCTTGGTCCCCTGCAAAAATGCTTGAGTCTCCCATTGACTTCAATGGGGTTCGTTACTCGAAACGAGCACCCGAGCATCGGGAAAAGTTCGTCTCGAATAACGAGCACCCGAGCATTTTAGTGCTCGCTCATCTCTAGTCTTGTGTTAATTTTTTTTTAAATCATTTTTTACTATCATTCTGTACTCAATACCCCATGATGAAACAGTTAAAACAGAATGTTCAAATCTTTGCTAATATAATTAATAATAATATTGCATTAAATTAATAATATTGCATTAATAAAAAATATTTAAAACTCTTTACTCAGTACTTAGTTGAAGCACTTTTGGCAGTGATTATAGCTTCCAATCATCTTGGGTATAAGGTTTGCATACCTGGATATGCCATTCTTCTCTGCAGATCCTCTCAAGCTCTGTCAAGCTATGCCATTTTCAGGTCTCTTCAGAGGTGTTTGTGTTCAAGTTAGGGCCCTGGCTGGGCCTCTCAAGGACATTCTCAATGTTGTCTCTAAGCCAATCCTGTGATGTCGTTGTTTTAGGGTCATTCTCTTGTTGGAAGTTGCACTTTGAGCCCATTCTGAGGTCCAGAACACCTTGGATTAGGTTTTCATTAAGAATATCTGTTTCTCTTTTCAGTTTTACCTCAACCCTGACCAGTCTCCCTATCCCAACCGCTGAAAAAAAACCTACAGCAACACCTTGCTTCACTATATGAATGGTATAGGGCTAGTGATGAGCAGTATCTGGATTCCTCCAGTCATGACACTTAGAATTGAAGCCAAAAAGTTTTATCTTGGTTTCATCAGACCATAAATTCTTGCTTTTCATAGTCTGAGAGTCTTTCATGTGCTTTTTTTGCAAACTCCAGGTGGGCTTTCATGTATCTTTTACGAAATAGTGTCTTCTTTCTGGCCACTTTGCTATAAAGCCCAGATTAGTGGAGTGCTGCGGTTATAGTTGACCTTCTGGAAGTTTCTCCTATCTGCACATACAGTAGGATCTTTGGAGCTCAGCCAAAGTGACTATTGGGTTTTTGGTCAACTCTCTTAACAAGGCCTTTCTCTCCCAATTACTTAATTTGGGGGGGTGGACAGCTCTATGTAGAGTCTTGGTTTTTCCAAACTTACTCCATTTAGGAATTATAGAGGCAAATTATGGAGTACACTTCTCAGATCTATTCCTCCTTAAAATCCGGTGCCTGGGCTCCACAAGCAGTTCTTCTTTCATTATGACTTGGTTGTTGCTCTAATATCTTGTCAGCTGTGAAACCTTATATCGAAAGGTCTATGTCTTTCCAGATGATGTCCTATCAACTAAATTTACCACAGGTAGACTCCAATCAAGGTGTCGAAACATCTCAAAGATTAAGATGAGAAATGGAAAGCTCCCAGAGCTAAATTTTAAGTGTGATAGGAAAGGATATGAAATACTTATGTCTATGTGAAATTTTAGTTTTGCAATGTTTCTGTTTTCACTTTCGCATTATGGGGTATTTTTTTTAAAGATCAATGCATGGCATTGGATTTGTATATTTATTGTACAGATTAGCATATAGCAACTTTGACACATACCAATATGTCAGGATAAGTACACTAGTCTGTGCTCAGTAGAATTTTTGTAATAATATGCTTATTTGTACACCAACAAACTGTAGAAGATTTGCAAAAGGTTTTTTGGAAAAAACAAGCGCAATAAGACTTCCCCTTGGTGTCACCAAAATATACACTGTTGTTGACACTCTAAAATACACTTATTGCACGCAGATAAATGGTAGAAAAGCTGCAACAGTTTTTTTTTTGTGGAAAAAGCACAGGCACATTAGGACATTCCCTGGGTGCAACCAAAATATACGCTGCTTGTGATGCACTAAAATATGCTTGTTTAAAGGAATGTGTCACAGAAAAACATTTCTGCCAGTTAAAACCAGATAGCAACACATATCTTTTTTTCTAATCTGTTTTTATTTTCTGATTGCAGATTCTTTAATTTTATTTATGTGGGTTGCCAGTTTCCCTGTGTTTTTCTTAACAGCATTTAGTCATATGCACTACAGCAGCCATCATGGACCATAGACATAATAGACATGAAGGGACCTCATTGACTTCTACAGTCACCAATTGTGAATGGTGAATCCAGTATTATCTATTGTGACAACTCGAGGTCACCTAGTTCTCCAGGATCACCGTCTTCTCACCTTAAACCGTTGGCACACCTCAAAAAGCTGCTTCAACACTGCAGATTTGGGTGCAAACTGGCCACGACCAGCTTTATTATCACTTTTACAGCAGTCCAAACAAATCATAAACACAAATCCTAGGCCACTGACTACACAGTATTTGTCCCTCTCTATCGGGATCCGGGTCTACCACCCAGCTCCCCAAAACACAACACAGTGCTTAACCTATACAGGGTCCTTGCTCCCACAGACCTTGGCGCAGCCTTGCTCCTTCCACAGAGGGGGTGCACTGATTGAAGAGCCCAGCCTACCTTTACCTGAGCTCCTCAGCTGGCTGCTAATTACCTTATTACCAGCCTTTCTCTGGTGAGATACACTCTTTTAATGACCCACATATGGCCCTCTGGCAGCTCCACTGCGACACTATACAGTGCCTTGCGAAAGTATTCGGCCCCCTGGAACTTTTCAACCTTTTGCCACATTCCAGGCTTCAAACAAAAAGATATAACATTTTAAATTTTTGGTGAAGAATCAACAACAAGTGGGTCACAATTGTGAAGTGGAACCAAATTTATTGGATCATTTAAACTTTTTTTGTAATAATAAAACTGAAAAGTGGGGCATTTGTGAACAGCAGTTTTCAGCTCTTTCCACATATTCTCAATTGGATTCAGGTCTGGACTTTAACTTGGCCATTCTAAGACCTGGATACGTTTTTTTTTTAACCATTCCATTATAGATTTTGCTTTATGTTTGGGACCATTATCTTGTTGGAAGATAAATCTCCATCCTAGTCTCAGGTCTTTTGCAGACTCCAAAAGGTTTTCATCCAGAAAAGTCCTGTATTTGGCTCCATCCATCTTCCCATTCATTTTAACCATCTTTCCTGTCCCTGCTGATGAAAAGCAGGCCCAAACCATGATGCTGCCACCACCATGTTTGACAGTAGGGATGGTGTGTTCAGGGTAATGAGCTGTGTTGTTTTTATGCCAAACATATCGTTTTGCATTGTTTCCAAAAAGTTGGATTTTGGTTTCATCTGACCAGAGCACCTTCTTCCACATGTTTGGTGTGTCTCCCAGGTGGCTTGTGGCAAACTGTAAACAAGACTTTTTATGGATATCTTTGAGAAATGGCTTTCTTCTTGCCACTCTTCCATAAAGGCCAGATTTGTGAAGTGTTCGACTGATTGTTGTCCTATGGACAGACTCTCCCACCTCAGCTGTAGATCTCTGCAGTTCATCCAGAGTGATCATGGGCCTCTTGGCTGCATCTCTGATCAGTCTTCTCCTTGTTTGAGATGAAAGTTTAGAGGGACGGCCGGGTCTTGGTAGATTTGCAGTGGTCTTATACTCCTTCCATTTCAATATGTTTGCTTGCACAGTGCTCCTTGGGATGTTTAAAGCTTGGGAAATCTTTTGGTATCCAAATCCGGCTTTAAACTTCTCCACAACAGTATCACGGACCTGTCTGGTGTGTTCCTTGGTCTTCATGATGCTCTCTGTGCTTTAAACAGAACCCTGAGACTATCACAGAGCAGGTGCATTTATACGGAGACTTGATTACACACAGGTGGATTCTATTTATCTTCATCAGTCATTTAGGACAACATTGGATCATTCAGAGATCCTCAATGAACTTCTGGAGTGTGTTTTCTGAACTGAAAGTAAATGGGCCAAATAATTTTGCACGCCCAACTTTTCAGTTTTATTATTACAAAAAAAAGTTTAAATGATCCAATAAATTTCGTTCCACTTCACAATTGTGACCCACTTGTTGATTCTTCACCAAAAATTTTAAATGTTATATCTTTTTGTTTGAAGCCTGAAATGTGGCAAAAGGTTGAAAAGTTCCAGGGGGCCGAATACTTTCGCAAGGCACTGTATATACAGGTATATGTGATATCTGTCATTCTAATCCTGCCCGTAATGATAAGCAGATGACTGCAATAAAGTGATCTGTAAAGATCAAGTAGTGGTGTCTATTATTCAGCTCAGTGACCAGTGCAAAGACTGCAGGAATTTAAGTTTTTTATATAGATATTGACATGGAAAATTAAAAATAACATCACCAAAAAAATTTAAAAATATGTTAAACTCATGATTTAAACAATAATTTATTTTCTGATGACACATTCCATTCTTTGTACACTTTGTAAACAGCAGAAAAATTGCAACTGGCTTTGGTGGGGAAAAAGCTGAGGCATAATAAGACATCAGACCAAAATATACACTGCTGTTAAGACACTGAAAAATGCTGATTTTATGTGTAAAAACTGTAGAGAAATTGCAACAGGTTTCTGGGTATGAAAAAAAAACATAGTCACAACAGGACAACTGCTGGGTATGACACATTTACACTGCTGCTGACGCACTAAAATATGCTTATTGAACTACTCCGTATGCATATAATCTATAGAAAAATTGCAACAGGTTTTTGGGAAAAACACAGACGCTGGATGCAACCAAAGTATATACTGCTGTTAATATGCCAACATATACTTGTTTAAGTTCTTTGTACACTTATAAACTGTAGAAATATTGCAACTGATTTTTGGGAAAAATACAGACATATAGGAAATACCCTGGGTTGACCAAAATGTACATAGTTCACTGTTGTTGACACACTAAAATACGCTTATTACAATGGTAAATGGTAAAAAAATTGCAACTAGTTTTAGGGGAAAATTGAGTTTAAAAAATACCCCTTTCAAATTGAAATGTCCCTCAAACTTACATGTACCTTTAATCATTTTCAACTTAATCTGATGAATTAATTAATGTTAAATGAATGAATTCCTGTAACCTATTATTGTTTTATATACTTTGCATATTACGAATGCTATCTAACATTTTGGGTGACCTTAGCAGCTATGGGGAGGTAATGATAACATTGTCAAGCAAAGGTAAATCAATTTCATCCATCTTATTACATTTTAAGTTAGACCGTTCTTGCTTTTTGGGTTACTTGGTTAGGCCATTGGCATTTTAGAAAATGTGGACTGGGGAAGATAGCTGGCATTATATTCACTTTTTAATGAGGTTTTTATTCATTGCTTTCCCTTAGGTATTAGTGTTCTGTTTCTTTTGGGCACTGGCATCTGTAGCTTAGCAGTTTGTGCTCTGTGGAAAACCCTTTGTACTGCTTGCATTTCATACTGTGAAGAGAGCAAGCATGGAAAGCTAAACTTCTTCAAAATGATTTACTCACTCCCACCAAGTAAACCTGACTTTACAGGAGTCTCAGTGACTTCAATAAATCTTACAAAGCCTTTGGAAACATTAAAATTACTTCAACAAGAGCATTCATTCAAACTATCCTCAAACGAATTATAAAAAAAAAATCTGAGTTAACACTCAGTGAAATAAAAGCAATAACTGAACTACAGAGATGACACCATTTTCTTCAATTTTTTTTAAATACAGGTAATAAATAGGGAATATTATGTATACAATAATGTGAATGTAAGTTACATTTTTTACATTTTTTTGGGGAGGGAATTTGCAATGGTTCCTACCAGTTGAGCCCCCTTCACTAAAACATGTCTTTCCTCCACTGCTCCAAGGTCCAAACAACTATATTGATCACCATTAGAGATGACGTCATGGTGGCAGAGGGAATGTTTACAGTGAGCTGTTGTAATGAGCGCACTCCATGTCATACTGTATCAGTCATTGGTTGTTGATGCACACAGAGGTGACTAGGAGCAGCACACTATATGTGCAGAGTCTGCGCTCCTAACCATAGATGCACAACCGCATAGGTAGGTTGAGCGTTGGACCTGCCTGAACTGAGACCACCATGGCGCTGGGTAGGTGGGCACAGATGTATTTTGATCAAAATCTATTGGCTAAGAGTCTCAGATTTTATCAAAAGTGTGAGGGCTTGGTCCATATGTTGTTTGCATCTATTGTTATAGTGCATTTTTTTCCTGTGAATTCCTAAATGTAATGCAACAGCACACTGCTAACCAGATAAAGCACAAAATGCCATAGAGATATGAAGTATTCTAGAGCTAATGCTATGCTTGTTTGGTAAATTAGAGATTCTTGGCAAATATATTTTATACAAAATTATCTGGGCCTGTTCACCAAATCGTCCAGGTGATCTCTGTAGAACGGGAACCTAACACTATTTCCTACCTGTAATGTGCCAACCTTGGCTTCCATATAATCAGGGGGTGTTTGGTTCCACATGCATGGCAGAAGGGACCCAGCATGCATGTGGAACCAAACACCCCCTGATTATATGGAAGCCAAGGTTGGCACATAACAGGTAGGAAATAGTGTTAGGTTCCCATTCTACAGAGATCACCTGGATGATTTGGTGAACAGGCCCAGATAATTTTGTACAAAATATATTTGCCAAGAATCTCTAATTTACCAAACAAGCATAGCATTAGCTCTAGAATACTTCATATCTCTATGGCATTTTGTGCTTTATCTGGTTAGCAGTGTGCTGTTGCATTGTATGTATTTTCCCCTTCATTGCAATCAGCCATAGCAACGTGCACCTGCGCATTGGGATGTGCTGACTGAAAACCCCTCTTTTTTTCTTTGTAAGTTTGTACTGGAGGTGTGGCTACTCCATTTGGTCATGCACTCCTGACTGGCCCCGCCTGCCCATAGGCTGATTTTAACTAGTGTAACTATAAAGCCGAGTGGACTCGGCATGCATGCTTGGTACCTGCATCCCTGTATTAGTGGAGGCCTTTGAAGCACTACAAATGGCAAAAGGCAGAAGGGACCCAGCATGCATGTGGAACCAAACACCCCCTGATTATATGGAAGCCAAGGTTGGCACATAACAGGTAGGAAATAGTGTTAGGTTCCCATTCTACAGAGATCACCTGGACGATTTGGTGAACGGGCCCAGATAATTTTGTACAAAATATATTTGTCAAGAATCTCTAATTTACCAAACAAGCATAGCATTAGCTCTAGAATACTTCATATCTCTATGGCATTTTGTGCTTTATCTGGTTAGCAGTGTGCTGTTGCATTGTATGTATTTTCCCCTTCATTGCAATCAGCCATAGCAATGTGCACCTGCACATTGGGATGTGCTGACTGAAAACCCCTCTTTTTTTCTTTGTAAATTCCTAAATGTAGCCTTGCACTTCTGCACATTTTACTATCATATCATGCAGGATGTTTGTATCTGGTTGCTGCATCAGGCCATAACATTAAATGAGTGGCACGGTTTTCCCACACCACTTTATGATGACTCTCCATGTCTTGACGCAGGGCCGTTGTGCCATCCTGCATACCGCCACACTACAATCCCCCAGTGACTGAGTGAAATATTCCCACACTGGCGAGTATGGCATTTTCCCTTCACCACTGCGTGATGCATGCCTGCCGCTGCTTTTATGAACTCGTGCACTGCTTGTGTGTTCCTCACCGGTAGGAGTAGCTGAGTAGCAGACAGTGTACCTTCTCCCACTGCTTCCACCCTGCTGTCTCTTGGGCATGCTTCCAGCCTGCTGTCTCTCAGTTTCGCTGTCTCACGAGCATACCGCCATCCTCGCACCCTGATGATGACAATGCCCCCTCTTCACCTGGGTCCCATGTGGGATCGGCTACATCGTCATCTACATATGTTTGCAAGTCACTTGTGTCACCCTCACCTGTCTCTTGCGCATGTCCCTGTCCTCTCGCAACATGTGCTCCCACATATTATCCCATCATTGGTAGTTGCACACCTAAAGGAGTCACCAGCAGCCCTCTGCTCCAAGTCTGTGCTGGCCGATAATGTATAAAAGATTTTACACCAGAACAGAGGATTGTTTATAGCTGTTTTGACAGTGAAGTAGGATTTGTAACACATTTATATGTTGATATGTGTGTTTGTACCATTTTTTACTTTTTGTGGTGTGTGCAGATGTTTTATCAACAGATTAGCCTGATTTATTGTTTGCAACTTTTTAAAGGTTGCAAAAAAACGTAACAAATGTATTGCCATCCCTAAGTGGTGCAAAAACTGTTGTCACCTTTACAAAAAAAAAAACATTAGACTTTAAACTGCAAAATCACCAGATAATTCATGCAACAAATTTAAGAAATGGTGTGCGACAAGTGAATTCAAAATGCAGATACAGTTCACCGGTGAAGCAGGGAGCTGTGACCTGCCATCAGTGCACCTGCTATGCTGAGATACAGAGTAGTTCTGTCCTGTTCATCTTGTAGCAGAGTATTCAAATTGGAGGCAACAAAGGTCATCAGTGTGTGAGGAGGGTACTTAAAGTGATCTCATACTGTGTGAGGGGCACAAGGGATAATCCTGGTTGTGAAGGGGTACGAGAGTGTAATCCTGTTGTGAGGGGATCACTTAGAGGATATCCTACTGTGAGGGGGCATGTATTGGCATCATACTGTGTAGAGGGCACTAAGGGGCATCATACTGTATGGGGAGGCACAAAGGGGGCATAAGACTATGTTGGTGTCCCTAAAGGAACATCATACTGTGCATCACCTGCTGTGAACGAGACACTTAGTGGACATCCTATTGTAAGGGGGAGCTTAGCGGTATCATACTGTGTGGGGCACACTATAGAGGCGTCATGCAGTCTGGGGAGGCACTAAGGGAGCATTATACTCTGTGGTGGGCAATAAAGATAAATCATACTGTGTGGGGAGGCATTAAGGGGGCTCCATTACTGTGTGGGAGCCCAAAGGGATTGGGTGGGATTAGAGACATGGTTTACTGTAAAAAAAAAAAAAAAAATTGCTGAAGCACGCTTTGCACCACTGGTGTTGCAAAGCGTGCTTCAGACCTTCAGACCCAGGTGTGTGGACCTTTACAAAATGTAGTTGAGTAGACCTGCTTTACGGTATTGATAATTACAGGAGATACAGTATGTAGGCAGCAGCAGAGCTAGCAGTGCTTTTTGTGAGTTAGGCTAAGGATCTTGAATTTCTTAACCTCTGCAAAGGGAGTTATTTTAGGAATTGGAACAGAAAAGCAAAATGTGATGACGAACAAGAACTAAAGGTGAATTAGCTGAGTAATGAACAATGTCATTCTGTCCCTGTATATCGACAGTGCCTCCCAATTCATTTTGGATCCTGTGCATCACAGATGTCTAATTTCCAGTGAAGCAAAAATAAGGCAGCTGAATCATTGATGTCAATGCCTTACCCACTTCTACCATTCCGGGATAATTTCCACTACAGTAATTCAATACAAAATTAATATACTCAAACAAAAGTGACCATTTGCACAGCATTGCGTAAGCAATCAGAAAATTGATAATTTCATTTACACTTCCACTTCACACTTCCATCATTTACAATAAAGTATTACCAAATGTGAGTTGTTTTACCATTGGTATATAACATGTTAAATACAGTAGTTGATGCAAACATTGTCTTGACCTTTTCAGTAGTTTTGTGGCTTTGTGTGAATGTAAAATTTGGTTGACTGCATATTTAATGAGATAAGTGTCAGGTTAAAGTTTGCTACAGCTCTACAAGAATAATTGTACAGGATATTATATAGTATATTACACCTAATGGGGTTACCCAGGACTTAAATATTGATGGCCTATCTTCAAGACAGATCTGTATTGTCAGAAAGGTGGGGGACCAACTCCTGGCAACCCTGCCTGTCACTTTTTGGAACTGATGATCAGATGAGCACTGTGGCCTCTTCATGGAATCCCAAAAACAGCACCATCGATTGTATTGCAACTGTGCTTGGTATTGCAGCTCAATCCCATTCACTTGAATGACACCGAGGTGCAGTAAGGCCACGTGACCGATGAACATAATGACTGAGACCAAGAAAAAGGCCACATTGCTCATCTGAGTGCTGCTTCCCCCTCCAAAAGCTGATCAGTGGGTGTACCTGGAATTGGGACCCCATAACTTAGATATTGATGATCTATTCTGAGGATAGGTTATCCATATTTAAATGATCTCTGTACTTTAAAGGGGTTGTCTGGGTTCAGAGCTGAACCCAGACATATCCCCATCTTCAACCCTCCGGCCCCACTGATATACGCATCAGCATTTCATGCTCCAATGCTCTCCTTTGCCCTGTGCTGTATCACATAGGGAAAAGCCATATTGGAGATCTTGTGACGTACCGGGCTCTCCATGGGGAATGCTAGGAAGAGGCTTGTACCCAGCAGTGAGCCCGATGACATCACCAGCACTAATGGGCAGGCTTTAGCGCTGCCGTAGCCTGTAAAATGGCTAGGGCAACACTAAAGCCCACATATCAGAGCCATTGATATCACCAGGAACACTGCTGGGTGGAAGCCTCTGTCTGGCAGTGTGTCAATGTAAACAAAAAAGCCCCTGCCCTGCTCTATACAACGCAGGGCAAGGGAGAGCATTGTAGCATAGAATGAAAATGGAATATGTCTGGGTTCAGCTCTAAATCCGGACAACCCCTTTAAACAAACTTTTCATAAATGAATACTAACCTTCTCTTCTGAATTTATCCTGATAGACAAAAGCGACTGCTAGCTCTCTGAAGGATCAGATTACATCAGCCAATTAAAGACTATGGGGACAGGGAAAGGAGGAGTGAGGGCATACAGAAACACAAACAGACTTGCTGGCCATAGAAGTCTATGGAGGGGGGGAGTGAGAACAAAGTAGCTGCTAGAAAGAGAAATAGTAAATATATAGAGAGAGACAAATAAAACAAAGCATCTCATATTCTCCTGTACTATTGATTATTTTTAGAGATGAGCGAATCATTCAAAAAATTATTCGCCGAACTTTACCTAAGATTCGTATACGCAACGAATAGATTTGTTGTATTTGCGTACAAAATATACGTTATTATGTGCTATTAGCGAACATTCGCGCACTAATAACGAACGTTCATTTAAAAAATGTACGCAACTTCTTAGATGACGTACGCATGAGCGTACAAATAGCGTATGAATCCTCAGCGTACTATTATCTACGCAATTACGTAATACGCAGACACGCATGACGAGAGGCCGCAGCGTGCACTCCTCAGAGGCAGAGCGAATATTCGAAATCCAGGCGATCCTCATCATTTAGCTCTGAGGAGCTGAAATTCCTGATCCGGCTGATAGACAGAGAGGATTACAATGGCACACACCGCCATCCAAACCAGCATAAGAAGGAGTTGATCCAGCAGGTCATCCAAGGCCTGCGCCATCGCTTCCACAGCGTGCGGACCCAGGGCCAGATCCAGCGGAAATGGTCCGATCTGAAATTCAAATGCCCAGAGCGGCTTAATGAGATCCGCGCAGAGATACGGCAGGGTGAGTAACAAAATATTTGATAAGTAAAAACATGTAAAAAAATTTGTGTACTGTATTGTATATATACCAGCAGTCACTGCCAATAATGAAAAAAGTATAGAAGGACAACGTGGTCGTGCGTAGTGCGCTGCAGTAATTTTGTTTCATGCTAGGCAACGCCTCTAACTCTCGACCCAAACAACTTAAGTGAAGGTATTCTAGTCATTATTGTTAATGGTGCTGGCCGTTCTCCCGTTTGTGTCAGGCAAATGCACTAGTTCAAAAGAAAGTACCCTTATATGCCCCTTCATAGTTAGCGCTTCCTCCTCCTACACACAGACTCAAAGACATGCCCATGCTGCAGCTATTGTCAGTGGGCGATATCCAAAGTATTCCTACCGCACCGTGTTAACGATATAAAGAAAGTTATTGAGACGATAACGTTATCTATTGCCATAAATACCTTTTTAGAAGAAAAAATATGATATGGCCCCCCTCTCACACCCATAATATCTTAATAGTAGTATGTGTTAGTATCAAAAAGAGTCATCATCTAAGAATTGTGTACGTTTTTATGTTGCAGAGCACCGTCGAGGCAGGACGGCCCCTGAAGTACCTGCAGCCCACTAGTAAGTGTAAAAGATATTTAAAGGGAACCTGTCATCTCCGAAACACCTCCTGAACTAGAGTAAGTGGTGTTGTATAGTGTAAGTGATGCTGAATCCAAATATGTAAGTTTTATCTTCATACTCACTTCTATTCCAACACTGTGCTCCCACAAACCTGCAGTAAAATGCACTCACTGGACTCCAGTGCTCACTCACATAATGGAGAGGACTCAAAGAAGAGTCCTCTCAATGTATTTTACTGCTGGTTTGTGGAAGCACAGCGTCAGAATGGAAGTGAGTATGAAGATAAAACTTACATATTCGGATTCAGCATCACTTACACTATACACCGCTTACTCTAGTTCAGGGGGTGTTTCGGAGATGACAGGTTCCCTTTAATTTATTTTTGTAACCGTTGTATTTTCGCTCCGGCTGCCTCTCAGCAGGGGTTAACGTGCTGCGGCCGGATTCACGGCCCGCCCACATTACAGTGAATTTGGGCCGGAGCGCGGTTCTGGCCCCACACGTGTACCTGCGGCAGCACGGATCCGGAGGGAACCTTCAACCGCCGGATCCGGGCTGCCGCTAGTGTAGAAGTAGCCTTAGGCCATTATTTCATGATTTTTGACAGCTGCTGCACCACAGAGGAGCCGCTCTTACCGTCCTCCACCCCAGCGAGAGAGGACCCCACCTGCCCCTCCAACACCACCAGCCCAGCTACCAGAGTTAGAAGGTAGGTTAAAAAAAAGTGTAATGGGTGGACCTTCTGTCTTCAAAATATGAGCTAAATGTATGTTTTATCTTTGGTAGCTCCAACCGACAGGGAGCAGTTTTCCCCTGGACCATGGGAAGACCATGCCGTATGGGTGTCCAGTAAGTACTACAAAAGGCTCAGTCAGTACAGAATACATGTCACAGAATAAGTCGCTCCAGTACATTAAAGTTTAGATTTTTTTTGTGGGACAACCACTGTAACTCGATCATACAAACTAAGTACATAACTGTTTCGACCCCTACAGACATCCCCACTGACTTCGAAGTGGAGGCTGGATTACGGCGCCTTGGGTCCAGACTCCACGCTGCCTCCCAGCTCATTCGTGGCCTGCAGCTAGAGCTGCAAGAGTTGCAGGACATGATGGCCCGACGTCAGCAAAGGCTGGCGTAATCTTATTTTTTTGTTCCTTTCTTTTGTTTATTATATTATGTATTTCTTAAAAAGAAGTTTTTATTTATTACTAAAATATTCTTGAAAAACCTGTGTTTTGAGTGTTTTGTTAAACCTTTAACACCTTCCTGATCCTGACATAGTGTGAAGAAGACAGAGTTTTTTTCCCACGGCCATTTTCCCATATTAATGAACACAGCAGTGTCTGCCAGCCGAAGTATTACTACATTACACACACTCCTGTTCACTGATTACAATTGACAGACAGTAAAATAAAAAAGGCTTGGCTTGTT